>MU253939.1:0-26326 GCA_019669825.1 Calycina marina | reverse complement strand
TACAGACCCCAATGGTTCGAATCAGACACCGACTGAGCTTCCTACAGACGAGTCGACACCTTCAGATCAGACTCAAGTGCCTGAAGATCAATTGCCAGAATATGAAGCTCAATATCAGTATCAAGAGGTCCCCACAGACCAGACTTCAGACATAACAGATCCGATTAACGAGACATACCAGCCACCGCCGACCGACCAAGTTGAATCCCCCATTGACCAATACCAGCTTCCTGTCCAGCAAACGAAATCATTCCCCGCGCAAAACATCCAGGCTCCCGTCGAGGAAAAACATCCATCATACACAGACGATGTTCCACAATCGCAGAACTCCTTTGCAGCAGCATACCATCCAACCACAAAATATCCCACCACCCAGCCCATTTCAAATGAAGAAGAGCCTCAGGTCTCGGCGGCCGCGGATTCATCATACGCCGCGCCGTCCAGCACGCAGCCAGCACCTGGTAGGGTACAACACGCCTCGCTCCCACCAACTTTCCAAAGCATTCCGGTACAGAGCTCTGCGCCTGCACAGCCACCAATCTTCGAAAGCTTGCCTACCGAGACGCAGGGCGAGGGCGAAGACGCATCAGAGCCAGCGCAGCCATCACAGACTGCCTCCTGGGTAGACTCTCAATACCAGTCTCCCCATTTCATAGAGAGGACACTGTAGTACCTACCAGGCAGAATCGGGCGAGAAAATCCCCGGTCCCCCCTAGAGATTTCAAGTTCTTCGCTGAGAATAAGATAAAGACGCAAGTCAGTGTATTGTTTCTGATATTAGATTTAAGTTTGTTCTTGGCGTTACGGCATTTTGGGGAGAATAAGTAGACGCACAAAAGTGGAGTTATTTACTCGAGTAAAATAGAGCCATCAAAGTAGCTAGATTTATTGGCATTATACTTTATCTTCATTGACATAAAGCATAGTTTTCGTAAATCATGAGATTCAACTTTATTTGCCTGAACCATTCGTTACCTAGCAGGCTGCTGGAGAGGTAGCTGGCACCGCCTCTCTGGTGAGCATCTGCTGTGTATTCTCTTTTTATAGCCAGAGAAGAGGAAGACAGCTTGTGCTGGTAGGTTCGAACTCTGCAGCTGTCACCCCATCATGCTCAAGTCAACAGCGTGGCTAGTAGGATGACGGACGAACGACTCGCGCACTCGATCCCCAACGCCCTTAGGGCCCGACGACTCTCGCGCGGCTCCGTTCATAGCGACAGATGCGATTGTGCTGGGGGCGGCCACGGGCGGTGGTCAGCATTGGAGGAAGGTGGCTGCAATGAAGCGTTCGTGCAAGCCGCCAGCAACTCCTCAGGGGTTTCCTACCTCAATACAGCCTCGATCGAGCCACCTAGGTCTCAGACGAAGTAATCTAACCTACAGAACGACATTGCACATTCAAAGCACACACAAGTCTGGGAATCTGGGAGATTGGGCGAGAGAACGTTGTTGGGAAGGCTTTCCCCTGAGAGGATCAGGGGGATCGTGAAATCACAGCTGCTGTGGCCAGCGGAGTTGCAACATGGCTTCATTGTGGCCGTAGCCCACCGAGTATCCAGGGAGCGCAGACATAGGAGGGCAATCTGGTCTCCGCAGAGCCAGATACTAATACCACAAACAAAGCACTTCTGTCAGCGTGTGTGTATGTATACGTAGATAGAAGCCAGACGGCTCAGTGGAGGAGGTTGCTGGTCACACGACTGTGATGAAGTGTCGTGCATTTCCCGAGACAAATGCACTTCGACAACTGGTGCCAAAGCTGAGCCATTCCGGCATAGCTGTCTTAAAACGGCTGGATCCGTGTATGATAAAATCAATCAATCAATCAATCAATCGTTACCTAACACCACTTCCTCGTAGAGCTTACTCGACTGCAGCATTATCTGGGATCTGTGATCTCTCTCACAAACAGTCCATCCCTCGAGATTTTCCAGCCATTGCCAGCCCTCTTCACGTATTCCTTCGCCATCTCCCAACCATCCTTATCAGCCGCATCTCCGCTCTCGAAATTCGTAATGTACTGATAATTGCCCATCGGCGGCGCATTGAATAGCTCTCGCATCAACAACGCATAGCAACCATTACGTTCCATCCACAGATCTTCGATGTCAACGCCAGCGACTCTGGCTTCGTCGTCGAGGATCAGGTTGCGAGGCACGATTTGCACGTAGATGCGGTCGAGACGGGGGAAATTTGCAGTGATGTACTCGAAATGGGTGTGCATGGGAAAGATGCCAATGTAGGACATTTCGCGTATCGTGGACGTGATGAGAGGTGGTTGAGGGGTACCCGGGCCAGAGAGTAGGTCAGGAAGTATCTATTATGATCAGCAAGGAGGATGTCATTGGAGTGTTACGAATACCTACAGAGGGAGAATTTTTGAGCCAAAACTCAGTGGCTGAGTATGCTTTGACGAACGAGCCTTCATTGAGCCTATCAAAGATGACTAAAGTCAGCCGACGCCTAAATGCAAATATGAAAAGCAAGTTCAACATGTGATGATGACTTACAGAATCGTAGTCCACTCCCCGATCTCGAAGAGTATAGAAGCTTCAGCACGTGGCTCTTCAAAGCCTTCTTCCTCGGGATCTCCAGGGCGAGCAGCCATCGCATATTTATTCAGCACAGGCGTGGTAGGAAGCAAAGCTTGAATAGCCTCATCGCCTTTAGCATCGCTAGCTACCTCAGCGGCCAGTTCAGTCTTCACACCATCCTCACTGCCTTTGGAACTTGAGGCGCCATGGCTATTTGTAATAGCAAGATAATCTCGTTGTAATCGTAGGTAGTGATATGGACTCTCAAAGTCTGTTGCATCTTGCAGAGCTACTCGGCAAGATGCCAGATCACCCAGTATCAGCGGAGGGGCCACGATGATCAATTCGAGCGGATACATAGCTCCAAAGACCGACTGCCAGAACTTCACAACGCCGGTCCTCCGTATCAAGTAGTGTATATGTAGTTGGAAAGGGTCATCAGCTAACAAGATCGTTAAGCTCGTTATAATCCTGTGTAGCTCGTTCCTCTTCACGAATTCAAGCAGAGGCACAACCTCCTCCGCTAGATCGAAATTCTGGAAGACCCTATCTGGATTCTTGAACATAAACCGTAAGTGCTTGTACAGACTTGGTATGATGGCTTGTCTCCAGCGCCTGGACACGAACGAGCAAGACTTCAGGTTCGTGGTTTCCGCATATGTCAGGTTAATGTTAGGCTCTTCGTAAAGCTCAGATGTAGAAGGTGGCGTGGTATTCAGGTATGCGAGTATAGCAGAGAGCAATTCATTTGGCAGATCCGAGATTGTTCGATGCCTAGGCGCAGGTTCCGCAGCGACTGAGAGATCGTCAAAGGTCGATGTAGGAGGCTCTGAAGGAGTATGAGCAGCCTGCACTGCAAATCAGAAATAAGCATGCACTCTGCCATGAATTCCGTCCGAGGGCAGTTTACACTTCTCTCTATCCTCCTCGCCTGCGTTTGCAAGTATGGCCGCAACCATATCTGATCATTTATGGATTCAGCACTCCCTGAAATCGTATGTATATGTACCAGCCGGAAGGTTGAAGTACACGGTGAATAAGTGGTTGCACTCTAGGATTGAAGTGTCTGTGCCGCCTCGTTCTATATGGTATGGACGTTGATGCGATCCGGGCCACGTCGAGTTACCTGCGAGAGCCTGCCAGAGTGGTAGAACCGCAAGCTCGATAATTCTAAAGTGCTCAAGAAATATCAGTGAATCTAAAGAATCAATAAGCTATGTATCTATCTTCACTACTCTACACTCCACTTCACTTATTGTCCAGGTGAAATACGCTGTAGCCACGTGATCTCGCGATGACTTCATCTCGACTTTACGCGACTCTCCTCAACTACCCTTGCAACCACCATAGATACCCAACACCCCATGAAGCAACCATGTCCAAGAAACCCGCGAAAGGCGAATACATCGAGACTGTGCGTCCCCTCACCCCTCTTCCCCACAGCCCTAATAGAAACCCCTAGGACACAGGCAACAAAGTGTCGCGCAAGTGCCAGATAATCGGAACCACCAACATCATCCTCGGCGGCAAAACAGTCATCCAAGCTGAAGTCATCATCCGTGGAGATCTCCTGCGCTCCGTCCCCTCCTCCTCCTCCTCCATCAATCCATCCCCAAACGACAAACAACAATCCGCAGTCGCAGTCGCCATCGGCCGCTACTGCTTCTTCTCCCGTGGCTGCGCGCTCCGTCCGCCTGGTCGCTCTACTAAAGGCGTCTTCTCGCACTACCCGCTCAAGATCTCTGACCACGTTTTCGTGGGCCCAGGGAGCGTGATCGAAGCCGCGATACTGGGAAGCCATGTGCATATTGGTGCTGGGGTTGTGGTGGGCAAGTTTGCGATTATCAAGGACTATGTGAAGGTGCTGGATGGGGCCATCATACCGGCCAACATGGTGATTCCAAGTTTTTCAATCGTGGGTGGGAGGCCAGCGAGGATTGTAGGAGAGATTGCGGAGGGCGAGGTTGATGGGTTTGATTTGAGGGATTTGTGGAGGAGTATTGGGAACAACTAGGCGTGAACAGAATGAGCTACAACGCTAGAGGACGAATCAAGAGGGGCTGATCTGGCACGACGTAAGCCAAAGAGCTGAAGACGACCCAGCTGATGACACAAGGATAGAGCACCATATTGTTGGAAATTCGACAACTACTACGTTGCACTATACCAACGAAGCGGGTAACTCACAGCAACAACGGAAGCGCTGCTGTCCATTGATCAAACTGTATGCAGTGATTGTTTCGGAGGACCGCGGGAAAGGAGCCCATGATTTAAAGCGAACAGTGAACGACGTTTACAAGAGGTAGTTGATACCCAAATACGATGCACAGACCATCCACGATCTTACTTATTTCCATCCTTGCTTACCAACCTGTTGTCAAATATGTATACACAGGATTGGCTAAGAGTGAGGAAAATTATCATAAGCAGCTGTCTCATGCCATTATCGGTGGTGATTAGCTGCTTTGATACTTTGATAATCTGTTGGTCAGTGTGGAGCGATTGGACATGAAGTCTGCAAAGGTTGAAGAGATTCAAGAGGCTCAAGACGCTCCCGGAAGCGGGTCAGTCAAGAAACTTTCAAAGCACAAAGAGCCTGATGCCATTCGTATATCTGCACACAACCTATACCCACTCTTGCTATATCACACACACTCGAGACATTGTACGTCAAGCCCCAGAGAAAGCAACTAGAATCGCACAGCTAGAAACCTCATAATACGGCGCTCGTCTCGCTCCAGACATGCCACTATACTGCTTCGACCCTCGAACTGCACCTTCAAGCTCTGAGAAAACCATCGAAGAACGTAAGCATCTCGCATACATACCAGGCTCCGGTAAATTAGCACAGGGGAACTTACAGACCACGCGTTGTCTTCGGGAAAGATGAGTTCGCTGGGCTGTGTGGGCATTAAGATTTCCCATTATCTATCTACACAGTATCTTGCCTCTCCCATCACAACATCCCGTTCATCTCATCTCCGCCGTATTTTCGTTCCACTGCCAAAGGTAAAGCTCCCTCCATCCTCCCAATTCACTTCTTGCTCTTCACAAGCCTAGCAAGGTATGCACTATCAGCCGAGAAGCCATTTTCTGGACATGCCAATATTCGTCTCTCCTCATACACGTATATGCACTCCGTAATGTGTTGTCGGAAGTTATATATGTCAAAAAGACTGCTGTGCGAAGCGTATCTATGTGTGTAACAAATGAAAAGGAGATTGAATTAATGAACCATGGTATGTGAACGCCGCCATATGTGTTTTGTGTGTAACAAATGAAAAGGAGATTGAATTGATGAACCATGGTATGTGAGCGCCGCCGTGTGTGTTTTATGGGTATTCGTATATGTACAGTGAGAGAGACTGTTCTGCATCTTCAATCCGGCGATGGGTGTACCGTAATGTGAAAGCAGAGTGTAGTTAAAACTCTGCTCGTGAGAATATGTGTCGTATATGCCGCGGAAGACCAAATGTGTTGTCGATTCCATGCTTAGAAGTTCTGGGAAATACCTGCACTTTGTTGTGGGAAGTGCGATGGGTTTTCTATCCGTGTATTTCGACGTGCCTACATCTGTTAGCAAAAAAACCATAAGCCTCGAAATATGCTCGACTTACTTGAACATCTCGAATGATGGGTTGCGCGGGTATTTCCGTTCGCCCGGAATGACTGCCATATTGCTCATTATAAGGATTACCGGCTTCATACTGATTATACCCATACACACCACCTGGTCCACCAATCTCTCCAGAGCCATCAGAGCGATTTGCCGCACTATACGAAGACGACGCATTCGAAGTGCCGCGATTGATGTCTGATATACGATTGCCGGAAGCAGCAGGACCCATGGCTCCGAGCGGCTCTCCTTCAGAAGTAGGACTTCCTTCTCCCACTAGATGATGGTCAGAACGATTGTCAGACACACCACCGGTTTGCGAGGTGCCTTCTGAGTATGCCATACCGATGCCCCCTGATGCCTGACCGCCCGACAATGTGGTCGAAGCTTTTCGTCCTGTTGAGGAAGGTACGGCTGTAGTTCCCCATCCTCTGTAGCCAGAAGCGCCCTCTTCACGCATCTCAAACGGACCATCTGAGCCAGCCGTGCCCAATTGTGGATTCGTAGGGTCGTTGTTGGGGTTGTATCCGTAATCTTCGACTTCCTTTCTTCTTTGTTCCTCTGCCTCTTTGCGAGCCTTTCGTTTCCGCCATAGGAAGATACCACCGAGGACTAACAACGTAACCGCAACAATAGGAACGACTACAGCAACGGCAATTGTACCAGCTCCATGGACTCCGCTCTTGCTTTCTCCTGATCCAGCCTGCAGACCCGTGCTTTGTGTTGTTTGCGAAGCCGAGCTCGAATCAGTAGGGGTCACAACTATTGGCGATTGAGTTTGGGTCACGGTCACGACTTCTGTCGAGCCTTGAGCGTTGACGGTCGTCGATAATCCTGTACTTGGAGGAGGTGTGGTCGTGAACGGTGAAGCTGTCGTTTTCGAAGTCGTGGTTGATGAAGTCGTCACTAGACTCGTGACAGTAGGATCAGAAGTCGTTGGCGGTGGCGTTGTGCTGGTCGTTGGAGAGTCTGATGTCTCGGGAGATGTCGTTGTGGGAATGCTGGTCGTAGGATCCGACGTCGTAGGATCAGACGTCGTAGGATCCGGCGTCGTAGGATCCGACGTCGTTGGAAGCAAAGTCAAGGGAGATGTTGTCGGCGCCTCAGTGGGAACGGCTACGGTTGGGCTGTTAGTAACTATCTCAGTCTGCAAACTCGTAGCACTTGATGATATAACCGGCAAAATAACGATTGTTGAGCTTGGAGAACTCGAACTCGTTGGCAGCGCCGTGGGAGTAGCCACGGCCGTCGACGAAGGAGGAAGACTTTGGGGAAGACTTTGACTCGTACTGGTAGAGTTGGACATGGCGAAGTTTTGCCTTATGGACAGCGGAGGCCTGAAGATTGCCATGACGAGTTAGCACGACGCACTAGCACCATTTGATTGAGGTTTCAATTGTATTGCACTGGTAGATATAGTATGCTTCCATGCAATACAATCGAAAATAGGATAAGTAGGTAAGATGGAAGGAAGGAAAGGAAATGTACCAGGTCACCACGTACCAGGTAGGCACGATTGGCAGTTTTGAATAAGGAAAGGCCGTCGCGCGCCGTCTGGTATTCGATTCTTGTAAAGGTCGCTCGCCTTTCTTTGATTGTCGTGCGTCTCAGGAATCAGAGATCTCGACTCGATTGGGAAAGGGGGGGATCTGTGGAATGAATTGGCAAACCGAGCTCAATTGAATGAGTGGTTCCAAGGTATAATAGCAGCAATTATGATGCTGAGTGTTTGAGAATAGTGTTGATGGAAACAGAGAAGAGGATGTGGATGGTGCGGAGGCAGAGAGGCAGAGGCAGAGACAGAAACTGGGTGGTGATTGGTGCTGCCGGGGGGTGCAGCCAGTGGTCAGCAGCCGCTGATGTGATTTGGTGTGGTGTATTGTGCTGAGTACGACGGCAGTCTCAAATGGGGTTTAGGTTCCAGTTTGCAATACGAGATTGCTAGACGCGCTAAATCTGCCACTAGAGCCTGGACGTTTGGTATCTGGGACTGTGTGGCGCAGTGGGCATGATTTGATTGATGTCTTCGAATGGGAGGTTATAAGATCGTGGAATGTGAATTTGTGGGTGGGGTGAATAACCTTCGGAGGAACAAGTAAACAAGATGGAGATGTCAAATGTTCCTTGTTTGGTTGGTACTTGATGCGGAGACGGTTGATGGGTAGAGTTGCAGTAGTTGTGGAATAGTCTCTTGGTTCGAAACATGTATAATAATAATAATAATTATTGTTGTCGTTGAGCTTGGAGATGAGAGCTTGGAGATGACGCAAACGAGGAGAAGGCCGCCTGATATGGTCGTATAAATAGGTAGGTAGTAGGTAACCCGTTGGAAGCTACACAACACGAAAGGTGGATGGCAAGCTACTTCAATTCAGTTCTCGCGATGGTGCATAGGCATCAAGATCTCAACAGCTCCCTCAGAAGACGAAGAAGAGAGCGATGAAGAGGGCGAAGAAGAGAGAAGAAGATGAAGAGAAACTGATCTCCCAGATCCACAAACATGCTCTGCACATAGATAATAACTTGGTAGGCTGTTTGGTCCACGACCGCTATATGCAGTCCGTCATAGGCTCCAAATTTTACTCTTCTCTGCGATAAATACCTATCCCTATCTAGGAATTTGATATCACTGTAATTCACAACGCACCCCTGTTGAGGTAAGCAAAAACATCAAAATCCACCATAATTACTGCGGAGTATAACAGCTACTTTCTCTTCAAGTCTATCTTGAGCCTCTCAACGCGCGCAAATTACTACCCGGCGAGTCTGAATTGATCAAATAAGTGTCATGAACACTAGACAATTACGAAGTCTCGTTTTTACGATGCATTATATCGAAGTGGTGGCGCAAAGCCATTCCTTATAATTGCAGCCGAATATACACACTCCTTACGAACAGCTGCTAGATGGAAAGAAGAACGTACTCTCCTAGGCTCACTATACTATCGGAGGACTCAGAAGCTCTCTCATCGAACTGGGCACCTTCTAAGGTCTCTAAAGCAGCTACGCAGAATCTAGTAAACCCGAAGACAAGTCCAGTTTGTGAGCACAGCCTAGAAGCTCAACTTGAATTTTACGATATCGATGTAGAGTACGAACAATTCAACGGGCCCTTAAGTCGCACACAAAGGCAGGGAAGAAATATAAGCAAGCCTACGTTAGGGAAAGCTCTCTATAGTCAATAAGGAGAAGAGAGTTACGGACGGATAAGCGCATCAAAACAAGACAATTGAGGAGTTTTGGGCTAATATATTTCTTACCGATGAGGCGCATATTGATCCTTCAGCACAATCTCAAGGCTTGATCCTACGAGAGGAAGGGACACGCTACGAGACGGACAATATTCAAGAGACATGATCACTTACGGGTGTCAAGCTTCATATCGTAGGATGAGCCAATTGGTACTTGAAGTGTGGTCAACTACGCTTCTATCACGACAAAGAATAACGAATTGAGCGCCCGAAGAGAGCTTCAAAGCCTCGGAAGTCTAAATACGAGAGTCAAGACAATTTCCAAGAACGATCAATGACCTGGGAGGCTTCTCTTCCTCACGATAGTCTCGAAGCCAAAGGGGAATTATATGACCCAACACTAGTACTATAACGAGATTCGCCCTACATTTACATCGATGCTATTCAACAAGCTTGACTCCAGCAAGAAAGTAACTACAAAAGTGGTTCAGGAGAGCTTACGGACTGGACTTTACAAGAAGATAACGATGGGCCTCATGGTCATAACCGGCCAGGGCAAAAGAGTAAGCACAAGCCCTCAAAAGATCTAGAACACTTCTTAAGGAAAGTAACTCGATTTCGACACTTGAACACCCTCCCCAGAGCCCTGATCTGAACCCGATTGAGGGTGTTGGTGTACTTTGAAGCATATAGTACGGAAACAGATCTGGAACACACTAGAAGACCTAAAGAGGATAGATAGTTCAGGAGGAGTGTTTACGAATTACCATGAAAGAAGTATGTGAGCGTATTGCAGAGATGCCTGAAAGATGTAGATTACTAGTCAAAACAGCTGGCGCACCCATTAAAGGGGAGAAGTGGTAATACTGTTGCAATACCAGCTCAGATATGTGTGGAAGTGCAACAGTCGCAGGAATTGACCGTCATTATGTAATCTCACCACGTCCTCAATAACAGTTATATACTTATTTAGAAGGTATTATTTGGCTATTATACCACAATTTGCTCTGAAGAGGCTTTCCTCCATACTTAATTAGGTCTCTACAGCGCTTCGGCATCTCTGAAATTCTAGCTCGTACCTCTTCCACCGTGATTTTACTCCCACCAGTGTGTGCCAGAATTAGTGGAACAGCCAAGATATCACCAAAATCACTGAAATCCAACAAATGTAATATTTTCTCTACAACACTACCACTGTGCACTCTCAATGGCTTTTCCACCTGTTTCTCTTAGTAGTTTGCATCTACTAGGCATATCCATAATGCGCGCGCACACTTCCTGCATCGTGCTCTTACTCAACTCTTCTTGCAAGATAGCCTTCAGTTCCTCTATACTCTTCCATACTCTACGTGCGCGCTGGTTCAAAATGTTCCAAATTGCCTCCATTGGGTTCAAATCAGGAGACTAAGGGGGGTGCGCAAGCAGATTAATCCAGTTCGCCTTCCTGGCGCTATCTGCAAGGCCTGCTTTGCGATGGCCGTGACTTGGGTCGCCATCCTCTTGCAGAATCCAATCTACTGCCTCCCTGGCGCGCGCAGAGTGAAGGGCGTCGATATAGACAGGTAAGATACGCTCTACGTAGTACTTTTGCGTCATGGCGTTGCCCTTGGGTTTCACTTCGGTAACGTGTGGTTGTAAAGCCTCCCACTCTAACAGACGCACCTGGAAGTCCTCTTCAGTATCATACTTACACTTAATAGGCTTCCTAGGATGCTTATGCTGTTGCTCTTTCACTTCTTCATCGTGATAGAACTCAAGCCTTCCTGCTTTCGCCTCCCAATTGATCCACGCAGCAATATGCAATCTGACTCCTGTCTTCTCCCCCCATTCTTGTATATTGTCTGCTTCGTAGCGTGTTCCCTGCTCACGTAATATCAAGCCCTGACAGCAGGAAGAAGGGTCGATGTGTGCTTCGTCCGTAAAGTGTACTAAGCGCCAGAAATCGTCGATAGAGTGATGCTCGTGATCATAGCCAAACCGCATACGTAAATCGCGTTTTTTTGGAGATTTTCTTTTTAATATAGGCCTGTCGATAGCACCCTCTACCGTTTGTATGCTCCTTGAGTTTGCGTTGCAATTGACGTTTCTTGACAGGTAGTTTGTGGTACTGAATCTGAAGGTATTAAAAGGCGCGATATCCCGGCTTGACAGGGTTCCGACCAAGCAATCAGACGAAAACCAGGCTTTGGCCAAAGTATGATCTTTCGTTTGGGTCGATGCTCCTGAGGAAAACGTGATTTTTCAATGCTGCGGCCCGATATACCTACTTGCTGCGTTTGAAGAGGCTAGCATATCAGACCAACAGTTCACGGGGGAAAACTTGGGAAGAAGCAGTTGTATTTCCATTATATGAAATTTCTAACTACAACGACCTGGACTGGACAACAAAGTGATCCAAGCTGTAGCCATGTGGTGAAAGGCTTTTGTTTCCAAATATACACAGGGCCGTTCATGGAAAGAAAAGAAACTTTCCTGGCCAAAAGGCCAAATCCCATTTCCCTCCTATCTATTACAGTAAATGAAGACATTAGCTAGAGAAGACGAACTCTATATGCGTCACCCGCAGGAGATGATGTTGGCAATGTGTTTGCGTGATTGCGAATCGTGTGGACGTGGCCTAGGTGATGTGTGGTTGCGTAGTCATGAAACTCCCAAATATGCTCGCTCAAATGCTTGGACAGTCACTGCTTCAAATCGACGTGGGGGACAATGAACGCAGATCTATGATCCAGCTCTCATGCCCCATTGAGGCTTGAGCGACGTTGAAAGATCATCCTTGGTGAAGACCATGTCCTCCGGAAGACGAGAGACACGACCGGCTCCGTTGCGTAGGGCTCCGAGTTGTATTTGAGAGATACCACTGCGGTTACTGCGAATGCTTCCGGCGTCGCTCATTGAATCTGGATCTCTGAACTTCTTGGGTGGCGCAAAGTCAAGACCGGTGAAGGTTCCTGACTTTCGGAGGACGTGACTACAACATGGGTTAATGGAGTAAAAAACACAAGAGCGAATGACTTACGGGCTAGGAACCGGAGCAAGCTCGTCAAAGGCGCTGACAGTTGGGTTGAAAGATGCGATAGATGGCGAGTATGCACGTCTCTCACCTAATGGGCTTTCAGATCTTCCTTGAACACGATCGCGGTACGTTGGAGGAGGTGCAAAGTCCATGGCATTGAAGATGGCAAAGTTGTCATCCTTGAGCTTTGATGGCGTTGGAACGGTGCTGAGAGCAGCGGGAGGAGCCATGGGTCTTCTTGGGCCACCTCGACCAGATGCGGAAGAGTAAGCCTTCGGACCTTGAGGGTATGGTCCGGGAGGATACATCTGGGGACCTCCCGGTCCTCTCATTCCACCAGTACTCATACCACTTGTGCTTTGAGCGCCGAAAGAGCCGTGTCTGCCACGTGGTGGTTCTTGTCCCTGGAAACGAGGAGTACCGCGAGGTGGAGGAGTCATGGCACGACGACCGATTGGTTCAGCGTATGGTTGGACAAAAGTGTTTTGATTCGGATCATAGTAGCCGTTATTGTCGCCGAGGTATGTCTCATCATAGTCCTCGTAGTATTGTCCCTTTGGTGCTGGCTTGGACTCATCAAAGTACTCCTTGTAGAAAGATCGAATTCGGTTTGCTCTCATCTCTGGGTCTTCAACTTCAGTCACTCCACTGGGTGGCAATGGGCGGAAGTTCATGGATAGACGCTTGGCATCGAATCCTGGCGCACCGAGACCAGCTTGTACAAACTCCTCAGGTGGAACATCCATCGAGTATCGCTGCGCACGCATCATCTCATTCTGCTTGGGGGATGGAGGTGTAACCTGGAAACCACCACCATAATCACTCTCATCATCCATCAAGGTTCTGGACTCTCGTGCAACTGGTTCCTGCCCTACAGCTGAAACTTCCTTGCGAGCTGGCCGAGGGTTTGATGGAAGGGAGTTTGCGTGAGGTGGCATGCGTGGAGTCAGAGGAAGAGCTTGGGTTGGTGGACTTGAAGCTTGCTCAAGTGTAGGTGCTCGTGCATCGATAAATGATCCGAGGTAATTGTTGCTGAAACTCATACCAGCATCACCGCTGCTTACATACGAGTTGCCATTTGAGTTGGCTGGAGCAGGAGCTAGAGTCTGAACAGGAGCAGCAAAGCTAACTGGTCTCGGATGTGTGCCTGGGATATGAGCCTCAGCTGGCGCAACGGGATATGGTGGTGGTGGAGTCCCTTCATTGACTGGTGCAGAGTTGATGGCAGGATATTTTTGTGGTAATGAACCCTGGCGTGTAGGTCTGAATCCAGGAGGGTTGCTTTGAGGCATTCCACCAGCATTGGTAAGCAGGGTTGTGCTTGTTCCAAATTCCTGCAGTCTTGAGGGAGCCTTGCTGGAGCTAGTATATATCGATGAACCCTCCTTGTTAGGGTTTCCAGAACGAATAGATGAACCATCTCCGCCGTAATATTGGATTACAGGTCTGTAAGGATCCTCGTTCTCATGGAGATTTCGTGACATTGAGCGAAGAGATTCTCGGGAACCATGCAGTTGCGGTGGCAAGATGTAAGGACTGTTGATGTCCATATCCATGGAGAGTTGACGAGATCTGCCGAGCTTTTCTTCTCCTGCTCCAGCAGGCCCCTTCCGCTTTATCCGTCCAGGTTGGACATTTCCAAGTCCGAAATCCAGTGATGCATGACGATTGTCATTGTCCTCCAATCTCTGCTTGCGAACATGTCTCCGGTGCAAAATCAGGAATAGAACTAGAGCTCCAACTAGAGGGATGCTGTCGATCAATTAGCATTGAGATCGAAACCGGGTCAAGATAACATACGTGACACCGAGGATGATTGGTAGACTGAAGTTTTCCGAACTTGTACTTCTCTCGCAGGCACCGGTCGTATCATCAGCAGCACATGAGGTCGCACTCGATGCTTCAGTGGTAGCGCTTGAAGTATCGGACAGAGTTGAAGACGCAGCGGCCCTCGCCTCGATTTGATTTGGCAAGGCGACATTCATTATTGAATCCATATGACCAAATGGATTTGACTCTGGGACTCGAGGTCCTAGATGATGAGCCACTGCCCGGTGGATATGCGCGTGGCCAGCATTCATGACGAGAGTATTGATATTGACTGGGGTAGCCAAAGAACTCGTTCAGAAGTATCGTGGAAAGAGAAGTAGCAAGTGAGAAGGCGGCAGAGCTCTTGGAAGAATGAAACGCGGGCGCAGGTATTTGGTATTGAAGTGACGGATCTGCCTGGTGACAATGTGCGATGCAATGCAGTGGTGGTGTTGTGGGCAGTCCCAAGTCGAATTAATACATTTAACCCTAACAAGCAACAAATAACAAAATTTCGAGACTGAATGAGTGACTACGGGTCAGGACATATAAATATAAATGAGTGAATATGTAAAGAACGACTGGGAGCCCGAGCTGGCGGGCTACTCGATGTTTGATGTTTGTTGAAGTCGAGAAGTCGAGATGGGGGAAAGCAAGCTGGAAGATAGGAGATGTTCTCGTTTGAATCCTAGAGTAGAGTGGAGGAGAGAAGTGGGCCGGGACGGGCAGGGTGAGAGTGGATCATAAATCATATTGTTATTGGCCGGTAGTAAAGAGATACTGGGATACTCCTGACTAGGCTGGCAAGGGAGTGAAATGAGATGAAATTGAAGTCAACGTCGGCCAGAGCAAGGCAAGCATCTCTGCTTCTGGTAAACAATACGCTATAGCACTTAGCCTACATTAATTTCATCTACCTTGACACCCACGGCGAGACGAGAAGACACAAGACTTCTAAATGAAGATATATATATCGAGGAATGCATGTACTGTACCCATCATCCACAAAAGGTCTAGCCAGGAACTAGAGCCGGAACAATTATCACGTGATGTTAGAGCATCCATCTAGGTACATTACCTTATCTCAAACCCGCTGTACGGTGTACTTTGGTAGGTACCTAATTTCTGGTAGATGCCAGTACGAGTAGGTAAGTATGAGTCGAAGAAAAGGTACAGGTGCAGGTACTGGTACAGGCACTGAACTAGAATCCTGTAGACATTACCCAGTAGTAAACGGTCGTCTCGTTTTTATTATTGATTGGTATGTATGTACCTATTTCCAGACGAAAGCTTGTAATTTGCCAATTTACTTCTAGCTCACCTTCAACTTTGGTCTTTGGAACACATACTTGCCTCAGGCATCAAATCTGTAATGTCAAAACGGCGTGACTTAACTTCAATGAGCAGAGGCCAAGCAAGATATAACTTACCTACAGAGTATCTGATGCCCAGATCCCATCAACTTGGCTCTCAGAGTATGTGCCGGTCGAAACCATGGCTGAGTTTGAGCTGGCTACCGGATTCATTTCAGCCTTACATAAACCTGCTTTTCTACTACCTATTACTAGACACCGAGAAAGTCTCCTATATCTTGTAGAGACCTATCCAGTCTTGATAGTCGTTGGCCAAACTGGGTCCGGAAAATCCACCCAAATACCCCAATACCTAGAGCAGGCAGGATGGTGTTCAGACGGGAAAGTCATAGCAGTCACTCAGGTATGTTGATATGTATGCCGTTCGTTCTGCCAAGGTGCACTTCGACAAAAGCATCCTTACTCCAGTACAAAAAATGAGATTGGCCGATGCTGTATCACAATGCCTTACAAGTTGTGCAAATACTAACAAATACACAGCCAAGACGAGTTGCTGCAACCACAGTAGCCACCAGAGTCGCGGACGAGATGGTCTGCAAGATCGGTGAAAAAGTCGGCTATTCCATTCGATTTGAAGATGTCACATCCGCCTCTACGCGGATCAAGTTCTTGACTGATGGTCTTCTGCTTAGGGAAGCACTTGTCGACCCTTTGTTGTCACGTTACTCGGTCATCATGGTTGACGAGGCCCATGAAAGATCATTAAGCACCGATATCCTCCTTGGCGTGCTGAAGAAGATCCTCAATAGAAGAGCCAACGATTTGCGTATCATTATCAGTAGTGCTACCCTACAGGCTGAGGAATTTCTGAGGTTCTTCGCTGGGGATGCGAATGTTCAACCGAAGCCCGATTCAACGCAAGCGATGACTGTTGAGCTGATATCGCAAGGTGTCGCTGCACATCAATCCACTGACGCCATTGGTGGAAGAGTAGGCAGAATTATCAACTTGGAGGGCAGAATGTACCCGGTTGATGTGTTGTATTCCGATACTCCTGTCGAAGACTATGTTGAGAAGGCCGTTCAGACTGTCTTTGAAATACACGAGAACGAGCCAGAGGGAGATATTTTGGTATTTCTGACCGGCAGAGAAGAAATCCACTTGGCAGTTCAGGCAGTCTCTGGACGTGCAGTCGATTTGCATCCAAAGGCCCAAGCAATAACAGCGATGCCGATGTATGCCGGTCTATCAACAGAGCAACAGATGTTTGTCTTTGAAGAAGCCCCTGAAAATACCCGCAAAGTGATATTTTCAACCAACATATCCGAGGCCTCTATCACCATAAACGGCATCGTATATGTCATAGACACCGGCTATGTCAAACTCCGAGCCTTCAACCCAACAACAGGTATCGAGACTCTCACAGCAACACCGATTTCCAAAGCCTCCGCCACGCAACGAGCTGGTCGTGCGGGACGCACAAAGCCCGGTAAATGCTATCGTCTTTACACAGAACTCTCCTACCAGTTTCTAGAAGAAGCCACCGTGCCCGAGATCCAGCGCTCAAATCTGGCACCTGTCATCCTACAATTCAAAGCTTTAGGTATCGACAACATTGCCCGCTTCGACTTTATCACCTCTCCACCCGCCGAACTCATCATCCACGCCCTTGAGGTCCTATTCTCTCTCGGCGCACTCGATGACTACGCTAAACTCACCTCACCACTCGGAACACGCATGGCTGAACTCTCCGTTGAGCCCATGGTTGCGAAAACACTCCTTTCCGCACCATCTTTCAACTGTCTCAACGAGATCCTGACGATTGCTGCCATGACCAGCATAGGCGGCAACATCTGGTATCATGACGACGAGAAACGCGCTATGGAGACTGCGCGTAGGAAGTTTGCTGTTGAGGAAGGCGATCACTTGACGTTGTTGAACGTGTATCAAGCATTCATCACTAAAGGACGCAAAGAGGCGCGATTTTGTCACGATAACTGTCTCAACTTCAAGTCCATGATGAGAGCAGTCAGTATCCGCGCACAACTTAAACGCTACCTCGAGCGTTTCGGCCTGTCAGTCGACGAAACGCTCTCCTCAAACCCCAACCAACAAGTCCTCTCAGCAGGAAGAGGCAGACCAGATAAAGCAGAGCAAATCCGCCGCTGCCTGACAACTGGATACTTTGCGCACGCAGCAAAGATGCAGCCTGATGGAACCTTTAGGAATGTGGGCGGAGGAACGGTATTGCATGTGCATCCGAGCTCGCTGATGTTCAATCGCAAGGCCGAGTGGGTTATCTTCCACGAGCTAATGGACACGGGGAATAAGACTTTCATCAGAGACGTTACTAAGATTGAGAAAGGGTGGTTGGTAGAATATGCACCGGATTTCTACAAGATACAATAATCAAAGACGCATTTCATCACCTCTTTCCTACTACCTCTCCCAATATTCCCTCCAACATAACATGGACGTTCGCGGCCGGTGCTAACATACCATAGGTGGGTCTACAACAGGATCGATTTCCAATTTTTGTTCACTTGCTATGGCCGTAGAATACTGTTCTAACGCCTTACGAAAATAGGTACCACCAGGTTACCGGAACAACAATTAAACAAAAACGCAAGCGATTTGTATCAGCTTCTTTGGAACAAAAGAATCAAATCGAGGTTAAGATATTACAAGCCTCGCCTCACCTCGAAGGGGTATATAACTTCCATTCGAAAAACGTTTCACCAACTAACCTACAAAACACCCTCATCTGCACCCTCCCGCTCCCGTTCCATCTTGGACACATGATCCTGCTCGAGAATCTCTTCCCGCGTAAAACATTCGGTTCACCTCTCACGATGAAACTAGTCCAATACGCATGAATGCTCCCCGCGACCTTCTCTATGCTCGCTGCATACCGCACGTCCACGTTGTAAGTTAAATATGAGACATGGATTCCATGGTCTGCACCGCCTTCGAACGATCCGTTGACGGCTAAATGGCAGAGATATGAAGACGAAGAAGGGGAGGGAGCATTGCTGTGCAGAAACTGTTTGACGGGTGCTAGGTGGGCGAAATGGCCGTACGCCTGTTCTAGGCGCCCGAATTGGTCGCCTATCCCTGTGCCGGTGAAGTCGTGGTCTTCTGTGATATTCGAGGTTGCGACGAGTGCCGGGTCGGGATAGGCAGCTGCTTCTAGAGTGGCAAAGCCGTCGGGCGTAAATTGAGGGAGGAGAGTGGTGAGGATATCTATGATGTCTTGGAATGTGGAAGTGTCGGCGGGAACGAACATAGCACCTTCGTTGGTATTGAGCGCTGTTAGCAGTGGTATCCTGACCCAGTCACTAGAAAGACTTCATAGTGATTAGCCGCGGCTTGGGGATCATGCCGCCGGGGCCAGCGGACCTGCTTGTCGTAGTTCCAGAATATGGGCTGTGAAGCGTCTTTGATGGTATTCATTTGGAGACTGCGTAGTGCCGGCAGGATTTGATCTTTGGGGAGATCTCAGGGGGGAAAGAAGGTCGGGAATTCGTGCAATTGCGTCACGTGCATGGGGTTTGTGAGCGTTTACTAGGCACGGGCGGTGGCGTCGCCGGACTTAATGACTCGTGGATTGCTTTTCTGGAGGGTTGTTGTGTAGGAGTTGGTGGCCAATCTGTGTTGTGAAGGGAAGTACTCCACTACTCCATGGTATCCAGCACTGTTGCCAAATACCGTGACACCCTTCAGGTTTCCTCCGAACGGTTCGATATTATCTCTCACCCACTCCAAAAACAGCTGATCTTTCAATCCAAAATTGAGGGCCCTTCCTTCTCAGCCGGTTTCCCAGACAGGAACCCAAATGTACCAACGCGGTGACTAAAACTGACTCCCAAAAATGATCCCGCTGGATATCTAACCATATTATTGATCCCTCTCGAATCGCCCACCCAAAAATTGAAGGAACCGCCATATAAACTGATCACAAAGGGTAACAACTCTCCGATTGGTCTTTTCCGAAGACGATGGAAAAACGCATTCAGGCAGACCCCTTGGCGAAGAATGATGATCAGGATGGGTACTGAGAGGGCCGGCGACAGGTTTTGTACCAGCGTGAAAGTTATTCAGACTCCAGCGATGGGGATTATGAATATGGTAGTTATGATAAAAATGATAAGACCTTTGCGCAGCGTGGGAATGCTTGGGATATTGTCCCAAGGTTGTGAAGGTTTGCTCATGATGACTGCTCACTACTAATTTTCAGAGCATTGACCCTTTCTCAGCACGTTGGGCTTATAGTCGAGGGCATATCTAAACTTCTTGTCGACCCTCATAAACCTTTAATAAATGGCGGTGGCTTAGAACAGGATTGAAGAGAACACCCAAGTGCCTCCGTGGATGTTCTCCATTCTCCTGTATTGTCCCATCCGGCGGTTAAATATAAATTTTCGGCTAAATCACGTGCAACCCCTCGCGTATTCAACCTCGCCGACATGTTCAAGTGTACCTGAGGGCCAGCGAAGACGGATCTCTCTACCTGTACGCGGTGCTGGCTACGAACTGATAATGCTTTTGGCTAGGCATTTATCTGAGCTGAAGAGAGAACGCAATTGCCCTCGGCCCCGGCCGAGGGGTTGGAGTTGAGCATGCTGTCTGAGGCCAGCGTGTCCAAAACAGGGACAACCAACACGAATTTCAACAATACGTCGACAAGAACACAGAATCATTGATCTATCGATTTTACTTTATAGTCGGCACCCTGAGGCATGCTCTTCTCGAGTATCTACGATTGATCAGAGCTCCCTGGAGCAACGGTGCAAAGTTTTCTCAACGACAAAAATTTCAACTCCTTTACTATCAACCTCAGGTTTCGGAACTCACGATTATATATACCTAGTGATGGCTCTCTAGGGTCATAGACAGGGTTCACTCCCAAGAATATTGGGCACGTTTCTGGCGTTAATGTACGAGAAGGTACATTTGATCACTAGTGGAACTCGTCGAGGAATGGCCTAGCAGGAAGAGAAAAGAAGGACCAGTAGGAATTGAGTCTGGTACATTCGAATCGACTTAAACACAATCAACAAAAAGCACATTTCTAGGAGGATACCAGATTCCGATATCTACATAAAGGATCGAGGGAATTCAGGCGGGATACTCAGTTTTTATATCAATCCTTTCTTCTGATATAAGAAGGACTGTGTAAAGGAACTCCTCTGCAGTTTCGCAGGCCCGAGGACATACCTGGACTGGATTTTGGATAATTGGCTTAGAAGAGAATTGCGCTTGGAGAAGGGAGTGGATAAGGGACAAGAGAAAAGAGAACAGGGGCATTGCTTTGGTTATACTTTCGGGGCGGAGGAAGCGGGAGGACGGGGAAGGGGTCACGGAAGGGGGACCAACTGCAAGCTGGCAGTAAACATACTCATTCTCGAGAGACTACCATCTGGAGGCTGCTGAACTGTATAAAGGCGGTCGACGCGTAACATCATTTCATATACTAGTAGACTAGTTCGAAGCCCAGGGGCCTTCCTCCCCTAGCGTTCTATAATCCGTAGGGTTCCCAGGTCATGTGTCTTGAGCACATGCCCGCCGAACGATAAAAAGTAACACACACACACACACAAGTGTACCTGAGCACCAATCCAGGAGACTGTCAAAACCCGCTAATGGGACGCGTTATCTAGCTCATTCCACCCAGATACCCATATTCTTCGCTCTCACCTGGCCTGTAGGCCCTACCCAGGCCCTAGGCAGACGCGTCGCGCGTCTGTTATACCTCCTTAGCCCTCCCCAGCCCAGGGCTCTCTGCTCACTCCCTGGCCCATAAACTCTCTCACTTAGTGAAAGCTGCCGAGGCTCGCTCTACGGATGCCCAACGGGTCTTTTACCCAATTGCAAACCCATGGGACGCTCACTTGCAGTCAGAGGACGTCTGTAAACTACCAGCCCACCTTCGCAAGCCGCTTACGAAACTATGCACTGAAATCACGGCCCTCACGAATAGGCACCTCGAGTCCTACATTAGAGGCTACTACGGGCCAGAGGCAGCCAAAGGTCCTGGCCATACTCCTAGGTCCTCCCCACAAGCCTCCTCCTCACCGTCTTCTGGCCCCAAGCCTCAAGCCAACCCTCCACGTATGCGAGCGTTACTACTACGACTACCACACCCCCTCCGTCCACAGCTACGGAGCCCGCTCAACAGAAGCACCCGAAGCCCACAGCCAAGGCAGCCCCTAGAACCCGCCCGGACACACGCCTATTCGTCCGTATTAGCGACAACCACCCAGCCCGAGCCGCAGGCTCGTTCGCTGTCCTAACCGGTCTAAAGCAAGCCCTCGGAGAAAATGCTCACTTGCTAAAAGAAGCCCTAGCTATTCCGACTGGGTATGCTCTCTGCACGAACTCTACCAAGGACCTCGAAGCTCTTACGCTGCACTCGGACCTTATTTCTAGAACCGTTGCGGACTGCCGAGTGGAACGCCCACAGCCATGGGTCACATACCGGCTAGAGAACGTTCCAAGATCCGTAAGACTTCTCGACCCGCTCCTACAGGTCCAAAAACACGAGATTACGGGAAGCATATTACACCCCGCGATCCTAGACTGGACTGGCCAACAGCCAGTCCAGTCCGCTGAGACCCGCTCTAGCAGAGACAAAGGTCTCTATAACACGAGCTGGACAATACACTTTCTTGCGGATGGTCACAAAACACTTCCACGGTCCCTACGGATCCTAGGTACCGTGGTACAGGCCCGCGAAGTGAAAACGAAGCCAAAGACGATCCAGTGCAGCCGCTGCTACCAGTGGCATAACACACGCACTTGCGCACGCCCGCAGCACTGTAACGTCTGTGGCTCTCATAGCCATAGTAAAGAAATGCATTCCTCTAGCTGTAGTGCTATAGGAACACATAGCTGCCCTCCAAAGTGCCTCCATTGCAAAGGACCTCACTTGGCAGACGACCCAGCCTGCCCACTACGGCCCGTCCCACTTCACCAGCGGACGAAGCCAGAGACAGCTGCGATTCTGAAAGCAAGCAAAGAGGCCCACAAGTGAGCACTCGCGGCCGCCAACTGTGTTTACGGACCCCTTCCGGACGTGGTCATGGCCTCTACCGGACCCGTAACTCCTACACGGTCACCCACGAGGTCTTTCACAGCCCCCCCTACCCTCCCAGCTCCACGGTTCCTTAATCCGGAGCACCTAAACGCCTTCTCTTCCCTTATAAATGAGGACTAAACCTAATTTACAAGCAAAACCCCTTACGATCCTACAAGCAAATGTAGGCAAAGCAGCTACCTCACACGAAATCGCTCTCTCGCTCGCAGCCGACTCTTTAGTAGACGTTATTCTTATTCAAGAGCCGTACGTCTTCACAGACCTCTCGCGGAGAATCACCAAGTTCCACCCTCTTTACGAGTCGTTTACACCTATAGACGACTGGGTAGCACGTCCGCGAGTTATCTCCTACGTCCGCAAAGGAGCTGGGCTTAAAACCATCCAGCTACGGCCATGCGACTCGAGAGACCTGCTGTTCCTACAAATCCAGACCCGAAACACAGCGCAGTACATGCACGCCAAAAGTGTTCGCGACGCCGTGGCTGATTAGCACTGCTGCGTAGATCCCGATAGTTTTTCCTGGGGTAGCGATGTAGGAAGACTTCACAGCGGCGGTAATGCTGATGAGGCCTGCGAGACCGAAGGATATGCCGGTTGTGACGGCCACCTGGCCGAGGAGGTTGAACCAACCTGTGATCCAGGATGCGAATGGTGCATGGGTGGGAGGCGCTAGAATGGCAGTCCAGTAGTAAGGGCCCCCTGCTGTGGGGATTGCGGACACGATTTCAGCCATGGAGAGGGCGACGGTCATGGTGAAGAAGGAAACGATGATCCAGCTGATGGACATGACACCTGGGTCGCCAGTTGTAAGGCCATATTGGGAGAGGGTCGTTATGCCTGTGATGACTGACTTCGCCGCAAGTTAGGAGCTGTGCATGAGGCATAACAGATAGGACGGACGCACGATAATAGAGAAGGATATTCCGAAGTTGTGCATCAATCCCCAGTCTCTTCGCAGCTCCTGTTCATACCCCAACATATTTAATACAGCTTCATCCTGATCTTTTTTCCCCTCCCCGCATCGGGCACTGCTCCAGGAACTGGTTCCTCGACGGCCTTCATAATATTTCTCCTGCAAACAATCTGCGAGAATGACAGTGAGAATGACAGTGAAGGGAGGAAACAACTTCATTATACAGGGACGGGGAGGCCGAGATTATTATACAGCTGTACTCCGGGGAGATAGGATAGCATCTCGGTGGGATTTATTAAAGCTTGAAATTGGTCGAAAGCCTGGTGCTCGTCAGCCCAGGCGATAAGAACTTGAAGCTAGGCCTGCAGCGGACGTTCATTACATGGGCCATGCCAACTGATACTTGGGTCTGATGGGATTGGTTGGAGGGAGCTGTCATGTCATGTTACAGTTATAGTGAAGAAGTTGAAGTACCCAGGTACGAGTAGTGCTGCCTGAAGAAGACGATAGATGAGGATAGGAAGTCATGGTGAAGAGAATCACTACCTCATGTACGTCTTATTCTCAGAGCCAGTACTTGTACCATTTGGAGATAGCGGTGACGAGGCGAAGAACCTTTAAACTGATTGCACTGCTAAATAACAAAGATTCGTGTTAAGGATATAACTGCCGCTTTCGGCACAACTCCATCGGCGTGATGGGACATACCTCGATCTTTGGGAGGTTGATTTGCAAGCGAAAAGACCAGTAAACCCGGGTTCATAAGTATCGGATTCTATTCTTCATTTTGAGATTTTGAACCTTGTGGTTATGCCTTGTGAAAATGCGACAAAAAATCTGGAGTAAACGCCTTCGCCATGCCTTCAGATATATCTAATCCAAATTATGATTGCTTTCCCACTCCCATATACAAAATCCATTCCATATACAAGCATAACCCATCACTTTAGTTCTCCATAAATGCAGCGTGATGCGGCTGGAGATAATTCTCGTGTCTCCACATCCAGGCGGGCGTTCAGTCACCTCTCGTATTATGAGTCGCTGCCCATCTGTAGCATGTGTCCCATCTTCTCGATCTGCGGTGCATTAGTTCTGAAGTCTGTGAAGCTCCGGGATGTAGAACATGCCTTGGTCTTGAGGTATCCCCCCACCTCTTCACTCTGGATACCTCCAATACCACCCTTCCTCCATGCGATCGGAACCATGGCCAGCCTCTCTCTGACTACAATGTCACGATTTGGCCCCTCCACTGCTCGGACTTTGTCGGGGTTGTTCGTCAACAATCTCAGATCACTCACTCCCAGGTCCACCAACATGGCGGTCGCAAGACCATAACTTCTCGCATCTGCTGGATGACGCAATAGGAGGTTTGCCTCCACAGTATCATTGCCCAAGTCTTGCAGGTTGTATGCTTTCAGCTTCTCCCCTAGCCCAATTCCGCGACCTTCTTGCCGAAGGTATATTATAATGCCACCGTTTGGCTGGCCGGTCGAAGGGTTGGGTAGCGACATCAACCGCGCCGCTTCGTCTAGCTGTTCTCCACAATCGCATCGCGCAGACCAGACAGTCTCTCCAGTATAGCACTCTGAATGTATCCGCACCATCGGAGCCTGTGCTTGCCTCGGCGTCTGCTGTCTGGAACTCTCTGCCTCTCCTGCTTCAGACTGTTTACTCGCCGTGCGTCCAGGATATAATCGTCCATTGTATGCGCCTCTGATCAGCCGATCCATTTCCGTCTCCCCCTCTCTCACGCGATCCAGACTCTGACTCCGTATCTGGTTTCCAAACACAATCGCAAGGTGCTCTTTGTTATCCTCCGAGTTCTGATACAGATGCAGAAACATCTCTGTGCCTGTCGTCGTCGGTATCCGTGCTCGCACGACACAATTAACCTCGGGAAGTTTCTCCAGCAGTTTCGGCTTTTTTGATCCGCAACCCCCATTCTGCAAACTCGAGTCCACCGGCACGCCTCTGGGCAGACGGTGTAACGAGTCGTTCAGCACAGATGGCGTTTGTATCCCTGGCGTCGAAGGAGGGGTGAATTGTGGTGAGACCAGGCCGGGGAGCTCGGAATGGTGTTCCGATCCTGTCTCTGAATGCGAATCATGGTCGTGGTTGCGGTTGGGGTGGTTGTGATTGTGATTCCGCTGATGAAAAGAAGATCTTGGTTCGCCTATTGAGGACAAGTTGATGTCCAGCTCAGATACGTCTCGTGATATGGGTATAGGTCGTGGGGAATAGAAGGGAGGGAGCTTCTTGACTTCGTCGTCTTCCTCCTCTTCGCTGGGCGAGTGG
Source organism: Calycina marina (assembly GCA_019669825.1). Taxonomy (NCBI): domain Eukaryota; kingdom Fungi; phylum Ascomycota; class Leotiomycetes; order Helotiales; family Pezizellaceae; genus Calycina; species Calycina marina. The sequence goes on along the minus strand of MU253939.1, from coordinate 544 downwards.
GGTTGTTGGGAGGAGGGATAGTCTCGGGCTGGATGCCATTGTGAGGGGTGAAGATCTGGCATAATGCTGTGAATGCTAGGGGTTGAGGAGGTTTGCTATGAATGGTGGCGGCGGTGATGGTGGTGATGTTTGTGTTTGAGTATGGTAGACATGTGGTGGTGATGAGGTTGAAGCTGTCGTTCTTCCGTATGGAGTTGATAGCGGTGCTGGTCATATGGTTGATATCCGAGTCAGCGGAGCACCGGTAAACCACTTTTCCCTCGGGACGTCCAGCCAACATGGGTCGAGAGAATTGACTGTCATTATGTAATCTCACCACTTGCTAACGTACCTAATCAGTACGTGGGCCATATCAGTACGCGGGCCACCAAAACCCGAACCACCAAATTTTAACCACTTTAAAGTAGTATTATATTAACAACAACGCTATTGAATGGCTAATATTGAAGGCCGAATTATACTTGCATGTGATGCCTACCATAGAAACCACTTTAAGAGTATACGAGCAGCTGCTCGCGCATATAATATACCGCGAACTACTTTG
>MU253938.1:0-49501 GCA_019669825.1 Calycina marina | reverse complement strand
TTTTAAGAGAGGGTAACATGATCGGATAACATGACCCTATTATGTAATCAGCCTTAAGCGATCCTCTTAAAAATGGCCTGAGCTCGCTGAGGTAATTTGACATGACCACACAACATGCGATTCTTATCACGTGAGTACACTCACTTTTGATTTGACTTGGCCACACAACATGCGCTTGTTCGACAGGAATCATAAGTCTCGGTTACTCTCAGGTAGCTTAGTGACGATCAAATGAGATAGAACAGGTCTGTACGGATAGGTGCTCTGTACGGATAGGTGCTCTCTTGCCGGTGTTGTTATGTCTCAAAAGCCAGGGCCCGAATGTCGGGTCCTGTCTATCTATCTATATGCCAAGCATCGGAAGGTTTGGCAGAGCGCCTTATCACGTAAGAACATGGTTCACTGTTTCCCAACAGCAAGTCTTGTTTGCAATATGCCCACAGAAGGTAGAATGTGGATGTGCTTTAGAAATGAACATTCCAGGATGGTTTTCCTCAGCGCCTACCCTGTCGCATGCATGCTCCTTGGCTCTACGCGACGCCAGTATTTATCGATCGCAAGATTGAGCGTATATGCTTCTACCATCATCTTTACTTCGCAGCTACCGGCAAGTAACGTTCCACTGCAAATCCTCAGTGGTTTCTGGGTGGTTCCAGTCTCTTTAAGTCCAACGTGTAAACCACCGATCCCTCGCTCCGTCATCGTCATCGTCGCTGATCGTACTCTTTCTACCACGATTAGCCACATCACCAGATTTTGGGAGTTCCAGAAAGATACTTAGCATAAACCTTGAACCCTTAACAGCCTCTTGTGGCTAGAGAATAAATTGCCGAATACTTCTATACTCTCGTGACCTCGCCACCTTCGTTATTACGGAGGCTCTCCCCATAGAATTCGATTGGCACTCCTATCAAAAGTAGACTCTAGGTAAAGCCACCTGTGTCTTAGTGTAGCTGCCCGAAGATGAAACCGCCCTGTACAACTCAAACATGCGTCGAGCCACAGATCAACCGTCCCAAGTACTTGTTTTGGGCCAGGCTTCTGCTGCTCTACCAGGTGTTTTCACGAGCCACACCTCGCGTACCTGATCGAATCTAGCCTGCTACGCGAATTTGACCCTGTGGCTTGCCATGTAGCAAAAGGTGCCGGGTGCCACAAGGGGGAGTTGTGGCGAGTAGAGTAGAGGTCAGAGAAGGTTCATCCTATCAACCAAGCACAAGCTCAATTCACTTGCCACAACTCCAGTCTCCTAGTTACAAGCCTTACTTTGTCCAGATTCTTCAGAACAACTCCTTGAGAATGTTTCTTCTTGTCCCTCTTTGTCGACAGCTGAAATTAGCCTGCCGTGTGCTGTACATCCACTGCTTACCTTCCCAAACCAGATATATCCATGCTGAGACCGGACGTGCCTACAGCTATTCCTAGCATAACATAGCATGACATACAGCGAAGTACTGTCGATCCCTTCTACATATGCATGCTGAAAGACCGCAAAGGCAGCGCTGCCATGCAGATGGTAGACCTGTAAACCCCATGACTGAATCGCGCTTGCAGTAGTACCACATCTGCTAATCTCCCATTATAACACAAGCCTTATACCTATCATCTGTTAAGTACCGTTCGCAGAAAAAGCCGCTGAGTCGCTAGCTGATGACTAGCTCTTTGCAGCAACTATAGACGATGACCTCATGGTCATGCGCCGCAAATAGCGATCCCAGCAAAATTCTTCGAGTTTGAGTTTCCCTTTGAGTTTACGCTTCTCTCTAGCTGTGGCGCAGATCTCCTCTCGGTACGTCTACCCATCTCGTCGCCTTTATGCTGTGCAACCCAAGGGTTTGTTTATCGAAGGATCCCATAGAGTTCGACTAGCTGGCTATGGGTGCTTCTAGCTTTCCGTTCTCATTAGAAGTGTGGCTTTACTTTGCGACTTGTCAAATTTTGTCGAGTTGGCGGTTTTGAAAAGCACGGAACGGGAAACGATGGGCTCTCGGGATGAAAATCCCGGGATTGAGGAGCTGGGCAAGGAGCACTCGCCACAGCTAAGTGCATTGGGAAGTATATACTAGCGATTTCGTGGCTGAGCAGCTCTACGGATCATCTGGGTTTGTGATCTGGATGATAGGTAGTCGGCGGTTGAGGTGCACTCCATAAGCGATATTCATCCGTACGTCGGCCAGCAGAAATTCGGTCGAGCAGCCTGCAGTCAGATGGTTTGCAGTTGGACTGTTGTGAAACAGCGACTAGCTAAGCATAGTGTTGTATAATACCAAGTGGGAGGGCTAGCGGAGATGAGCTGTAGTAGCATGAACACTAAGACGATTGTTTTTTGTTACAAATTCTGCCTACGGGCGTGATAACGGCAGAGAGCCAGCAGAAGCTTTGAAAGATTCATGTTGAGGGGTTATCCAAGACAGAGAGAAAATGCCAAGAGGTGAAATGGCAGACATGAGAATGAAAAGTGAACCAAATGTACTTGATGACTGAATTATTGTTATATGATTGATATATTCTTCAAGGCACTTGGATCATAGATTGTCTAGCTGTGGACCTCAACGCCATCGAGTTTTGCCTCATCTCGAAGACTACCCCCTACCAGCGAACGAAATTCGTATGCGTCGTTACGCCTTTGATGGCAATGAACTAAATGCGAATTTCATTCGCAAATACCATCATTAAAATAAAGGCCAGATGAAGCCTTCAAGAAAAGAAATACCACTTGACCGCCCACTTGATGTGTATGTCGATTAAATGCTCTGATTTGACCTGAACATCCCGAGGCGGCAAATGTGATGGAAAAGTCGGTGATCCTCTGAGAAGAGAAACTGGTATCGTACAAAACAAATGCGCCAGAAAACCTCTCCGAGCCTGCGATGTACAGGCTGGCGAAAGATAAGAGCCTCCGGCAGATAAATTGTTACATGATCCTTCGAATCGTGGGGTATATTTAGACATTTGGTGTAGGAAATATTATGTCGAAGCCATAGCATTAAGCTTGCGACCTTTTTAGAAGGTTAATCGCAATTCGACGCCCGAGGCAGCACTATCACCGCCCACAGCGATGTCGTCGATAGCCATGTCCCATTCCCGCTTGAGCTGACTGGCAGGGTTTTGGACTTCAGAAATCTCCAAGATCATGTCCTGGCCTTCGGAGAGCTCGCGGATAACATCGTCGTCGATCTCAACCTGGAGACCACGGTCAAGGACACGGAGGATTCGGAGAACCCTTGTTGGCTCAATGTTCCACTTCGTAGCGATAGCCTTCTGAAAGTCCTTAAGTGTGCGTTGCATAAGGTACACGGCGCGGTAGTACTCGCTTTGCCCTGACTGTGTACTGTCGCGGGAGAGCACATAGAAGCAAGCGATTGGTTTGACGGTCCTCTCCACAACTGGAGGAACATAAGAGGAGTCGACGCCTAGTGCCTCTATCCAGCCACTTAAGCTCCCAGAGCGGTCCTTCTTAGTGACCTTTGTGATCTGTTCGGATGAGTCGGCTTGTTGTGAAGGATTGGGGGGTTGAGGTGCCGTTTGCTGGATGTCACCCCAGTTTGAAGGTGGCTTCATAGCCACATTGCCTGTTTGTTGAGATTGTAAGGATATGGAGCTGGGAGATGGTGATACAAAAGAAGAATTACCACCAGTTGAGCTGACATCACTTCTAGACCTCCAGGCTGCAGCAGCTCCAGTTGATTCCACCTTGGTAAGGTCCAAAGGTTCACCAACTAGCGCAACAGGGTGAAGATCCGGATCATCTTGCTCCAAACCACGGAGATATAGTACACTGATAGACCTTGTGCTGGTGAACATATCTTGCATAGTTTGAAGCTTGTAGTGCAAATCCTCTTCTAGTGGAGGTCGACCACCGCCAGAGGAAGATGCCGACGACATTGACCAAGTCCGCTTGTGTTTCTGTACTTTTCCAGGTCTTTGGCTAGGGACAGCTTTACTGATGACAGAGCTTGTTCTCTTGCGCTTTCCGAAATCCTTCATACCGGATTCGGCTTGTGAAATCTGCTGCTTCAGCTTATCGATGGTCTTCTTGACATGAGCCACGTCGTTGGACAATTTGCGCTCAGCACCGTGGTCTCTGAACAGTTTCACTTTGCAAAACGCGACCTCTGAGAAGTTGGGTGCCGAGGTTGGTGAACCAGCCGAAAGGGCTTCAGTCTTAGCGCACAGGCGTACTGGTATTCCTTTGACACCCTTCGAGTGACTGAAATCAGTGGATAGGAAGTTGAAGCGGACAGCAATATTGCATTCTGAAGATCCAGTAGCCCCCGGCGTCCAGATTACCGAGAAGCCATCGAAAGAAGCGGTATCAAGGATCACCCGAGTCCTTTTGTCGTCGCTGTCAGCAGGCTGGTTAGCCTCCACATACTCTACGGCCTGGAGTTTTCCACCCCGTTGATGAGCCTCATTCGTCCCTCGCCCTTCTTTCCAAAGTTGCCAGCACGTAGCAGGTTTTTGACGCTGCTGTTCATCTTCGAAAGAGATACGCACAAAAGTGCGGTAACGAGTCCCTGCTGGACGGGGCTGGGTGGGATCCGTGTCAACAACTGACACCGAGTAAGCTTGACCTTTGTTGAGGTAGGTGACGGGTATCTCGTCCGAAGACTTGATCATTGCAGTAGGAGCATTGAGAGTAACATGAAAGCGAAATTTCTCTGCCGATACTGGCAATGGTTCAGACATGGACATGCCATATCGGGGCTGAAAAAGCATTACAGGCGACTGAGTCAGATTCACATCCAAGGGCGCAATCCTGTTGTTGTCTTCCGTTGGTGACCGCTCGTGTTCCATAGTCTCATAGCCAGTATCCTGATGTAGGAATGAAGAAGGAGCATATGATTGCTGCTGTGTTTGCTGCTGATGGTGATGTTGTCCATGCTGGTGATGACTGAATGGATTATAATTCTGGAATTGTGGTTGCATTTGATGGCTGAACCCAGAAATATCCATCATCGATCCCGTGTGTAGCCCGTCAGGAGATGGACCTAGTGACAGTGGTGTTACTAATCCCATTCCCATACCCATCCCAGGTGTGTGAAGGTCGCCAGCTTGGTTATGGTAGAGTGTTGATCCCCCTGGTGTTGCAGCATAATATCCTGGAGGCTGATTCGCAAAGTTGGAGAATGCAAACGAGTTCGGATCCAGGAGAGATGGCGTGAATCGCCATGGTTCGTGTTGCGCTCTAGGCGTTGGATCGTGGTCTTTTATATCATGGCCCTGACTCTGCGATCTATAGCGTCGTTAGTGTACTACAGCAAGCTCATCGTAGTGACCTTTTGCCGCACAAAAAGTATATATGTTTGCTGGCTTACCTATCGGGAGCACTCGTCCTTGCGTCAAGCGAAGTGGTACCAGAGTTTGAAGCGGACTGAGTTGTAGAAAGATCAGGGAAGCTTTGGCGGAAGTTGGCAATAAAGTCATCGCCGGGCTTTTGCGAGGATGTTCTTCACAGCAGTCAGTATCATGTATAGCCCGCTGAAATAGCAGCGCGCGGAGGAAGGATGTTTACGCAACGCTTACCGGTTTCGAAACATGGAGAAGGACTTGGTGAGCCTTTGAAAAGCTCTCTCATCTACTGCGGACCCCTCAATGCTATTAGGATAGCTTTGGCGCGAGGCAGGATATCAGTAGTAGAGGGCTCAATATGTAGACGGATCGTTGTCCAGAGCATGAAGTCAGAAGATGATGCTACGTCTTGGGAGTGTGAGATGGTCGTCCTGCCTCGTGTATGGTTGTTGTCGCTGGCGCCTTGACGGATCGTGAACGAAGTGAAGAAGAGTCTGACTGCGGGTTTTATATGACTGCGGGTTCCATATGACTGGTGAATTCATATGATGAGAAAATGATTTCCCGGAGGTTCTCCTGGGTAATAGGACGTTTATGACACGGGGGGTTCCTTCAAATCACACGAGATCACTCGAGCTAACATGCGAACGGGACAAGACAGCAAGTGCAGACCCACCTTGCAAGGAGCCAGGCACAGGGTGGAAAAGGTATGATTCTTCGCGGACGGGTTGTCCCTAATTAGCTGGGATTGAAAGAGATGCTTGTCCAGGTATGCCTGACCCCTCCTTGACTGGTGCTTTAGCGAGTGAGGTTGAGTGAGGACTCAAACTATATGTGCTAGAGGGCTCCGACGCTAATACACCATAAGCCTTCCCGGACCTAGGCCAACGTGTCAACAAAAGCAGCGTGGAAAATATACGCTGTGGCTGAGCGTGGTATAATGGGAAATGATTAGCGCCATTTGGTGGCGAGGGGCCACATCAGCTTCAAATCGCATGCCAGAAGCATGCCCTTATTAGCGGTTACACCTCACTCGCTTGCGGATGTTGTCGAAATAGCATGATTATTGGGGCCTGGCAAGTGACAGTGGCAGTACAGTACAGAGCTGTGGCGACACTGCGAATTGGAAGTTGACTTGAACCGACCAAGTGAGTTCAGCGAGCTCGGATATATTGTCTGGATGTCTGTGTCTGGCTGCACATATCGATAAGTTCAAGTATCAAAATATACCGCTCGCTGTCGCGGTTGGCTCTTTCACTTGCACCATCAATCAGTGCTTGTAGCCAATTTCATGCTACTAGCTACAAGCATTTCAACAGACGGTTTCGAAGAGTGGTTTTGTTCGCGTAATTTCTCTCGTCTGAATGAGATTACAGCAACGTGCTATTTCAACAAAGGACGACCGGAAATGATGGATTAAATTACACATTGCGGAGATCGAAACGAAACACTTCGTTCTAGCTTTCCGAAGCACCAGTTGTCCCCCCCCCCCACTCCCCCAGGGCACCTCGTGGAAATCGTTTTCGTGAATATTCCGACGCATCATTTCGCATCATCTCGTGGCAATACTGGCATATTGACTGAAGACTCTTTTCATAAGCATGAAGCAAATAATGTCGCGGGCCTCCCCGATAATCCCCAACTGAATCGTCGGGATACTTATGCTCGTTCTACCAGGTGGCACACAGCCGGTTTCGCGAGCTCATCGTGAGTGATGGCTTATCAGTATGTATCCTACAGTTCTTCAGACTGCAGGCATTAGATAAGATGGCGCATATCATAGTTGATACTAATTTTCGCCAGCAGGCGAGTATGACTGTACCGCTGAAGAGTTTTTTCATACACAAATTTGGCGCACCGTCGAGCCGAAAACGTTTGTGGCTTTCAAGCAGCGTCGAAGTGAATCCACTGTCATATCCCATGGCTTTCCGTTGCTTTGACATCTCCGCCGATACAACACGAGAGGCTCGATGTAAAGAAAGTCTAGAGCAAGAGCCAAACAGATATTGAAAACTGCGTGGCTGTGCACTGTGGCGGTCTCCTCCTTTGGCCATGAACTTTGCAACCATTGGACACTGGAGCGGGCCCGGCAAGAGCGACGAGCTACCATGGGTATCTCCCCCAGTCACGTTCTGTTCGTGGGAAGTAGACATAGAATCTACGATTGGCTAATCCAGTGTCGGCTTCATGCATTGCTCATCTCGCTAGCATTTGATCAGGCAGTGTGGAGTGTACGGAACGGTGGAGTAGTATTATCCCTGAGGGTACGGAAGTGTACAGTAGGATTGTCAATGAAGTGTACGGAAGTGTAGTGTTGGGTTATCAATGGCTCCCTTCTCACGTGCTTGTTGGAGTCGCTTGCTTGCAGACTCAACAGGAGCTCGAGCTCGATCCTACTAACAATCAGCAGGGGAAGAGGCATCGAGCTTCGTGGGATTACTTTACGGATCTCGCACTTTGGAGATGCCCCCACTGTCACTTCTCTTAGCCCTAAGTCACCACGTGCTTTGTCGAGCGAGGTTGCCAATGTAGCAGGTGTTGTTAGACATCCATTATTATGCGCTGGCATACTACGCCACATATAGGTCTCGTCAACATCTAGTCGCCAACGTTTAAAGCATCTACACACCGTCTGATGTAGCGTCCTCCAGGTTCGGTCAATACCAGCCACGGAAGGGCATCTCACGCACACATCCCGCGGCGCATAGCTTGAAACAATTGTCTCTTGTATTCCCACACGTCACAAGAATCGAATCCAGGTTCAACAGCAATGTCAAGATGAGAACATGTATATCAAAACCTCTTGCATTCCAACCGATTGCGTCGGAACAACTCTGTTCAGTATTCACGATGAAAATTCAACCTCGAACCACTTCTCCTGTTGCATATCACTCCACGGAAGCAGACATCGCGCTGAAAAGCCCTGTCCCCCTCCATATCGACGGGTGCTGCCCTATCTGCTTTCTACGACCACCAGCCACACTTGCGACAGAGGTTATCGCTTTCGTTCATATTCTGATATAGGCCAATTTTCCAGTACCAAGTTCCCCCGTACGTCGTCTCAACACTAGCGAGCACATTCATACTAGCGGTAACCCTTGGTGTGTTTTCTATTCTACTAGTTTCACAGATGCCCTCAAGAGGAGTCAGATGTTTCCGCACATCAACTTCACCTTCTGCAAGAGAACCAAGAACGGCGGCAGCGTGGGTCGCAGATCAGACTATGCATATACGGTGATTTCTTTTTACATCTTCTCGAAGCACGCAGGGTAGAAGAATAGATCTATACCATCGTCAGCTCAACGAAGGAAAGATTGTCATTGTTTTTATATTGGTCCTTTTGATATTGAAGTGCCGACAAATTACATACGATAGTGATGTCATGTAGAACAGCGCTTCCTGAAGCATCCAGGCGCTGCAACTCTGATCTCAGGAACCAAATCGATCAAGCCATGAGCCGTGGACTTCCGGACACCACATCGCACCCTCGACCGGTAGACTGTGGAGGGGGCCATCCCTTGTCATGCAAGGCGACGGTGAAACCATAGCTGGATGCGACAATATTAGACTGTAGGAAAACGGTTCATACTTCCTTATCTGTGAACTCCGGCTCCATCTTTCAATAATTTCAGGCTCTACTCAAGGAAAGCCTTGTAGTCTGAATCTCAATATTCTGCCCTGTGCAACTGGAAGTATGAACGTCTTCGACCTTGTCGAGCCTGTCCCAACTAGGTACCGAGGAGACAAAATTGATGAGCAATGATGGTTCGCGATATACCATTAGATTCACGTTGTGACCGTGATCTACAGGAAATGCTTCCCTTTTCAATGGCATTGCGAGTTTAGCATCCGCAGCGTACGAATACGTTCTCATCCAACAAGAGCCAACAGAGTGCCAGAGTCGAAAAACGTTTGCGCGAGCATAGGTTGATATCCTCACATGACTTCTCGGATACTCTGTTTGTTATCTTCTTATTCTAAGGTGAGAAACTATTGCGAGCAACTGGGACAAATGTCTCCGCATCCGTCACTGTGGACCCAAAGGGTTTCTGTTGCTGTGCTGTATAACACGGATCAAGAGGTACTAACCTGGCGTAGTTCAGGGGGGGTATAACGTGACGAATACTAAACCTCAGGCTCCTTCACACACTTATAACGGGACTTTCCAGACCTTCGGGCTTTTAATCAGCGCACAAAATTGTGTTTCTTGATTTTAGGATCCAGCCCGAGTTTGGCTCTGAGCAGTTTATCTATCCTGTCATTGTGCAACAACAACAACAACAGTCGGTGACTCGTTGTCCGGATATATGGATGTGGTGAGGGATTCAAGAGCCCAGCCTATGCCTGATTTCCCATTTGGCAAGCCACAACACACCCACAGCAGCAGCAAACACAGATTCGGCAACGCTGCCGAAAGCGATCCGTCAAGTACAAATTCTCTATAGGGCTGCAATTCCAGCTTCGACTTACATATGCAATGCGCCGCTGTGACGCACACGTTCAGTGGAGAAGATCCAATGTCCTGACAACGAACAAGAATAGTAGGCTAAACATATTGATTGGGAGGAAAGTCTGAAGCTATCGTGGTGAATCGGGCAATCCAGAGCCCCATGGAATGAGAGAGTGGACGATCATCACCAAGTCGGCTTCAATGCTTCTGGATATGTCTATGAAGGATTTATCAATAGAGGAAAGACCAGCAGTGGGAGCTTTCTGACCGACCGACCCTTGCGAAACTACCTTTGGAACGCGATACGAGCGTGGACTGTCGAATTGCGTGCCAGTAATACGATCTATCATTCTTTGAAGTCTACGAAAAGAAGCACGTGAAGCAAGTTTACAAGGGTCATCTGGCCAATTTAGTGCATATGCCAGAGGTTGATCAGAAATTACCAGTACAGCTTCCATGTTCGAAGCTCTCAAGTTTGATGTGTTTTCAAGGAAGGTTTTATTAGCCAAGTCAAAGCTATGTTGTCCGTCGACTTGGCTTTTGGAACGAGTCTGAGCAGAGCGGCAGAGAAGGCGCATTTACCCAAGGAGAGCATCCAGGCCAGCCAGATTTATTGTGTTCCTTATCCTTACCATAAGCATCAGTGTAAGAAGGACATCGAGAGAGACCTTTGAGGCCCTTCTATGGTGTGGATGAAGACAGCATGGTTGATAATCAAGATAAACAGTGGTAGGGGACTAAGACCAAGAAGTGATACAGTTTTTCGTTGAAGATATACATCTCTTAGTCGGACAGTCACTGCCAGCATGGCACCTCAAACTCCTTTAAACTCCAGTCTCTCCATATCTACTGTGAGCACTCTTCTACCTTAGGCACTCTTTACCACCCACCACCACCACCTCCTCTTCCATGACCGCCACGCCCGCCACTATGTACGAGTCAGTATACCGTCTCTGTAGATATGACGAAGAATATGCATGAAGTCCCCAGGATCAAGTTTGGTTCTGAGAGGTCCATTGACGACTGCTTCCAGACTTGCTAGAGCAAGAATTGAATGAAAAATAGTCGACTTACCCTCCTCCTCTGCCGCCTCCATGATGGCCTCCTCTACCCCCTCCCATTCCTCCACCGAAGCCCCCAGGACCGCCCTAAAGAGGAGGTCAGTGTCTAGCGTGAGAAATATCGCGAACTGCCTTGCTTCGAGAATGAGTGCGTTGGAATGTTGGCGCCTCTGAAGTCATTGACTCTACTTCCGCGTTGAATCAATGCATATGAAAATATCGTGACTTACCATCATACCACCACCTCCGCCAAATCCTTGATGGCCTTTGAATGAGTTAGCATTCAGGAAATGGCATATCGGGATCCAGGATGTTCACAGAGCTTTCATGCTCTCTAGCACTGGAACGTCAAGCTACCAACATAGGCTCGGATGACCGTTGCTCCCGTGCAGAAAGGAAAGATGATAAGACTTCAACGAACCTTGCTGGCCACCACCGTGATGTCCTGGCCCACCTCCGAACTGTTGGCCGCCAAAGTTCTGTGGCCCTCCGAACTGTTGCTGACCACCATAACCATGGTTCCGTCTGTTACGTCTTCTACCCATCAGGCCTGAGATGCATGAAAAGATTCCCATTACTGCGAGATTTCAGAATGGCTATCCAATGTGTGAATTATATTATAGATACTAGATTCTCAAACTGATGGTTGATTGAGAGAGAAACAAGCATATGACCAACATACGACAAAACCAGTATTTGTTTAGTTGCATGCGTCATCCTTGGCAACTACGCGTCCATTTCATTGATCCACACCCGCGCCTCTCAAGAAAGGCAAAATTTCTCATGAGAAAATTCCAATATGTTGATTGTTCAGATGGGCTGCTTTGATCCAGAGCCGCTGCATTAACTTAGGCAGCGCAAGGCGTATATTTGATATCTACCTAGCATCTGCGAGATAGTAAGAACTTGAGAGTGCACCAGATCCCAGGTCCAATGTTTCCCTATGTTCACATGGACTCGGAGCTGATTGATAACTTGCTAGAGCAAGCACTTTGACATGCTGTACTCTCCTTGAATAAGCGAAGCAATTTGTTTTCGTTAAGCAATTCAGATGTCAATTGATCCGTTCTACAGGTTCGATTAGTGATGAATGGCACGATATGGCCATTCAATTTCTATACCCAGGCGCCAGAGAATGATTGAGAAAACCACTAGTTCGGCGGGGTGGTTAGTTACGTTCACGCTCATAATTGAACCAAGTGGATGATGCTCTAGCAACGTGTTCCCGGGCCTGAACACCCTCCTTTCGTCAAATTTCTCTGCCTCTCCTCACTGTAGGCATCTATTATGGAACTGTCAACGTCGCAAAAACGTGATGGTCTGTTTCGTTCTCTGGCCATTCTACTGATGCATCCTTAATCGTTTGAGTCTCCTTGTTGGTCCACAGGCTCGAAATTGATAGGTTCCTTGTTGAAGTACCCAATCACTGCTGTCCTAAAGGCGTTGTCGTCTTTACCAGTATCACTTTTCTACTTCTGAAGAGCCTCCAGCTGGGGACTGAATACAGGAAACGCAGCTAACTTGTTAAAATAGGAACCGAAGCGAACTGGGGCCTGACTGTAGTAGGGGCTCACTCAGAGGATGGATGACGAAATAAGTCCGCTAGCGGGGTTTGACCACCGGTAATTGTTTCTTACAATCTGCTCACATTTCTGGCGAGAGAGCTTACTGCACTCTTCACGACTTCGGGTGCTGTTGCTCACAATGTCAGCTCTAGTCACCACATGCTTTGACATGACAAAGAAACAAAGAAGTCCTTTGAAAGAACTCTTACTTGGAGTTGCTGTAACCAACATGCCTTCGTTGCTGAAAATCCCAGCCCCTGTCCCACTCGGAAACGTATTTATTATATCAATTCAGTGGGCGTCTGACGTTGAATGAAATATCTTCCTTACGGCCCACTCGCAAACACCAAGTCCCTCATACCTCCATCCTTTCCATCTAGCTTTCTTCCCTCGACGCCGAATATCTTGATGTATATCCCACGAGGGTACCGACATGGTTCCTCAGTCTCTCTCCGGGGTCCCTGAGCGAAGAGAACTTCAATATCATGCTTCTTACCTGAGTGAGATAACAGTCCTTGGGCAAGGAACGTCGGCAATTGTCATGATCAGTCAAAATACCTACTAATAGATCGTTACTCTTTGCATGCGATGCACGAGCAACATGGCCATTTTCAGGCTGGGCGATGATTTGCAACTGTGTGGTCATACCCTTGATGATCCCATCGATAAATTCTTGCCAGTTGGCTGCTGGGGGCTCGAGGCCCACACAGAAGCCGTCTTGCAGTGTGGTGCTCGCAATCTCAATGCTCTTTGCCTCGTTTTGTTGCTGGAAGTAACGGAAAACACTGTACTTTGTGGTAGGCGTACACCTTCATAACCGTATGAGATGCCGTACCATTAGAGCGAAGTTAGTGTTAGAACATTTCATTTGACATCACTCTATTCCACGAGTTGACTTCAACTTCAATGGTTCTTGAAGTGTCTTTTTGTTTTTAAAGAAGAGGAATATACTTAGTAGATGGAGGCAATCCACGCGCCGTCGTCGTCTCTTCGTTGCCTGGAATATCTTGCTCTGAGTTCGCTAGCGAAATGCGGCAAAGGAAATGGAAAATTCAAGATAATTTAATCACAGTGCTGATACTGATAGATCTTGCTAGCACACTATGAACACCTGCCCAATGCTTCTAAACATGCATTAACAATCGACTAATAGTGTGACTTGCTGTTCTCTACCCAGTCACGTGAGTATCGGCCGACATGTTTTTTCATGTTGGTACAACCAACAGCCACCGCTCCCAACATTCAATCCAGCGTATCTGATCAATAGTCTGTTATGGTTCTCGTGGTTCTCATGGTTCTCGTGGCCCGGGATCCAATGTGTCTTCTGTGCTTCCATTATTGACGGTCCCCCGTCACACGGCGGCAGTTGGCATCTCGGGTCACTGCGTTTGCTCGCGCTAAGTCTTCAATTATGTTTTTTCTAAGCCTGTTAAGATATCGTAGCTTATATCTCTGGAAGCTGTGCTTGTCCTCTAAGAATTATCTATCTAGGTGGGTGCGAATGGACTTCAACTCTTGTGTTGTGCGATGGAAGTTCTTCCATTTCCTGCGTGCGTAGCATTTCATATAACACTGCATGTTTCTTGAGAAAATGCTGCGCAACACAAACTAACATTCTACAGATTTTGGAGCCACGACAGCCGTACTGCATGGATAGCGCATGGCAAAGAGCGTACAAAGACAGGTTCAATGGAGCAGTACAACATCAGAAGGACCTATTTCACATATTGGCACTCGGTCGAACGCGTTGCATTACAGTCAACTTCGAAGCTCACGCATGAGACTTGTTCAACCTCCAAAAGCATCATTCGCTTACCATATTCGCTTCACTACCAGCAGGAAACTTGTACCTAGCGGATCAATGCTATGATGGCATCCAAGTACTGTGGTAGCACACATTCTCAGAATCTACTAGTCCAAAATTGCTGATCGTATTTTCTGGTAATCCATCGATGCCCTGGTATGTACCCTGGCAATGGAACGCTATGGAATAGTCATCCGCAATGTGAATTAGCTTGACATATATATATGCAGCTAGTATCTCGTGATGGAATACGATGAGTATAGAATTACTGAATCAACATTTGAATCTTCAGCTGAATACACGATTCTGTTCCCCCCAATCTGCGTCTTATCAGAGTCCTCTTTTCCCTGCTTCCACTCTACTCACTTGCCTTTCGCACCGAATTGCAACTTTTCAACAACTTTGTAACAAATTAGCACCATCATGGCGACTCTGCAAAACTTGCTTCCATGCTTATGCGTATTCCTAGCGAACTTAGTTTCAACTGTCTTCGCCAAAGGGCCTGCCGAAGTACCTCTAGTGTCGTCAGTCTCACCGGAGCAGCCCAACTTCACATTCGCCAGACTCTACGACCTGCAGGTGAAGTTCTACGATGCATTTCTGTGGCCTGCGAACCTCGAGCAGATGGCTGCCATCAACTCCACGCTTCTCGCTGAGGACGTGATTGGACGTATTGACATCACGCGGAACTTCGAAGGCCGCGAACTTAACACTGAATATCTCTTTGGTCTTTTCGCTCAGTCGGCACAACATCCTGAAATTATCACCTTGGTAGGAGTGCCGGTCTCGTATGAGATCATCCACTTCACCGCGAACCAGTACATCACCTCCGCAGCAGTTCGTCTACAATTCAATTTCACAAGCTTGGGGTTGACAGTTCCTGTCGAGATCGATTCGTGGAACACGTACAATGAGGCAGGAGAGATCACCCAATTCGATGTGACATTCAGATACTGGCAATGGCTCGTTGATCATGTCATAACTGCAAGGTAAGTCTGTCCCCATTCCTCCCTTTTGAGCAGAGCTGACATCATACAGTGCACCGAAGGTTGGCGCAACGTCTCCGGAAGAAGCTATCACCAAGCTAGGTCAGTTAGTCGCTCAAGGTGTTTGTAGCACCCATCAAATGTATTGCACTGGAGGGAACACGCAATATGCAGACTTCAACGCCTGCCTCTCATATCTGACCAACGCTACACGTTTTGGTCAGGCATATGAGCTAGGCCGTGACACTCTGCTATGTAGAAGTCTTCATCGAAACATGGTTCCATATAGACCGGAAGTCCACTGGTAGGTCTACCATTACTTCTTTTCGGTAGCAGCTGTACTGATACGCACTAGCCCGCACATTGGTCCAGCTGGAGGTGGCATGTGTGGTGATGAGATGGATTACCCCGGAACCGTGGCATCAGACATATTTCCTGTACCATATAAGCCTTATGGATACTAGCTGGCGTTGATTTTGATGTACCTTGCGCATAGGCAGTATATTTTGGGGCGAAATACATATGGGGTAGAGCGATACGTACTATACGTCATGAATGGAGCTGACGTTTAGTCTATGGAGAAGTACTGCAACACTTACGTGCCGGTGAAGAGATCATGATTTCGATATGTTATATCTGCGATGATGAGTACTGATCTGTGGTCGCACTCTTTGGTCGTGCTGCAAGTAATGCAATACAAGTTCTAAACAGTCACTGAGCCTTGACTTATAGAATGACTTTGATCTGCTGAATAGCCTTGACCTGGGGAATAGCCTTGACCTGGCTAGCACTCCTCGAAAGACCAACTCTACAGCACCTCGGGTGCTTATCCCTACTTACATCATGTTATTACCATTACTCCTGCAGACAATAACGCCCCCCCCGAAGGCCATCATCCTCGCACCGGCCACGATACAGACACCGATCGGTGACACCCCATCTTCACAGTCCCTCCCAGCCCTCGGACATGTAAAGTCCACATTGACGATTGCTTTGCACGCTTTGTAAACGCGGTTTTCAATCACTCTGACCCTGTGATTTTCATCTTTCGTAGACCGAAGTCAACCAATGTTGTAGCAGGTGGCATCATGGAAAACGACGATATTCAGACAACTGGTTCTGATGTATCAAAAGCAATTTCCCGCGTGATTGACCGTAAGTGAAGAACCCGATGGGGCACTATCATAGCGCTGGAACCAATGGAACCTACCACCAATCTGAAAGTTTCCAGGTAGAGTTTGGGTCAACCTTCTAGGAGTTGTTTCAGAGCATCTGCTCATCATCTGCCTGAGGCGGAAAGCTCCGCCCACGCTGAAGGGTTCTCTTATGATATGGTATTGGTTCCAGCCAAGTTTCCGCTTCTGAGACCTCTCCAGCTCAAGACGTTGCTTCAAATTAATTAACGTCACTTAGTGTAAGCGTCTTGATGACCATGAAAGATACAAAGGAAGCCAAGTTTCATAGTGTGCTCATTCATCATAATTATGGTCATAATACGTGCCTATATGCTTTTGTCCATCCTATAGAAACAGCCACGAACACTATCTAGGTGCATGGCCATCCGAAAAGAATCGAAATTCCAAGAATACGGTCGCACGATGCCAGCGTATCCAGCATATGTCCGTCGCGTATCGTTATAAAGTCTGCATATGTCCCTTCCAAACACCTCGATATCAAAGTTCACGGGTATCTCGGTAAGAGAAGCCGAAGTCGAAGATCGTAATTCAATCAAGCCAAAGTTGCTTGTCTATTTGCCGGCGCTTGATGAGTGTCGCGAGTATCTAGAGCGAGCAGTTAGTTCGGGGCTCCTCAACCAGAATCACAAGAACAGTAACATGCACTCACGGCTTCCTGGTATCTCCAGCCTTCTCCGATTTACCACTTGCCTGGGCATCCTTATTCCAAAGTCTACTTTTGTATCCCGGCCACGAACTAAGATTCCATGCCTTCACCAAGATGCTCTGCGTCCTGTCCACGTAGTTCTCATTCTTGATTTCCTTCACGCCGACCTTCATACCATCCTTAGTGAACATGACGTTCTTGGACTGCATCTTGTCATTGGCGGCATGGCCGATCTGGGTGACTGCGAGGAAGATGTGATATGCGACGAATGCGGTACCTCCCAGGAAGATGACAAGGATGATGAGTGGCAGGGTTTTGCTGTAATCTTGAGTTAGCATCGTGAGTATGAGTTTACTGCTATAGGATATAACATGTCTCTGGAAGTGCTTCCAAATTCTAGTGTCTAGACTTTTGTTGCACTCAATCGTATTGCACTGATGCCATTTCAGGTCTCACAAATAGATCATGTCCAGGATGGCATGTGTAGAAGCACCGAAAGGATGGTTCGTAACTGTATGGTTCGTAACTGTATGGTTCGTAACTGTATGGTTCGTAACTGTATGGAAATCCAAGCTTACCTGAGTGTCGAGGCTGGTGCAGGAGGTGCTTTTGGAGTACTAGATCCCCAAGACATGATAGCGGTTGTAACTGTAAATGGTATGCGCTGAGATGGGGAGATGTAGTGAGATGGCAAAGACTGAAGCATGTATGCAGCTGGGGGTCGCCGGGTACATATGTATGTGTATGTACAAATAGGATCGTTCGACGTAGTAGGCCCCTTCAGTTTAGCAAACACAATCCTTCACTATGCGTCCGATGTTGGTTTTGACTTTGGCTGCTGATTGGCATCCTTCAAATCTAGCACGTGATCAGGCTTGACCAATTGACAACATCAGCTTCAATTGGACGAGGCCACCATCTCGCATATCGCTCACATAAACTTCAGCTTCACTCTTACCCTACTCTCACCGCGGCCAGATCTCATGCCTTGAGGTCCTAAATTCACTGCACTTTCTATATTCCTTGAAGGTCCAGGACAGTTTGCAACCGCATACGAGGTCGTGTAATCGAAACGTGTTCCCGACTTGAAAGTATTGGAAGTCGCAACCAGGCATACCTACAGTCTGGCATATACACATCTCTAAACCAGAAATCTGATTGACCAGCATCGCAAATCGGCACTAAAGTATCATATTGTGAGAGGAAGACGCAACCATGGCGACCCCTCAAGAAGGATATCCGTCCCAGGGCTATCCAGATCAATTTGGACAACAGCAGCAAGATTTCGGAGCTGCTGGCCCACCACCACCATCCACCGGAGCACCTCAGCCTGAAGGAGGAAAGAAGAAAAAGAGAGGATATGCGCAACAAGCATACGATTTTGGAGGAAATTCTGCTCTTCCCCTCGGTCAAGGTCAACCTCCAGTTGGCGGTGGCTTTCAGCAAGTTGGAGGTCCAGAGCCTTCCTATGGAGGATACCCTCAGCAACCAGAACAGACCATGTATGGTGCTCAACAAGGATATCAGGCCCCAGCAGATGTGGGAGGTGTGCCCGCGCCTTACGGAAGTCCAGCGCAAATCGGCGGCGCTGCAGAAGGATATCAACCACCCAATGCCGGATACCCAGGACCAGGAGCATCTGCGCCAGGTGGGATTGCTGGAATTACCGCTGGAATGGGCCACATGGGTATGGGTGGAGTCCCGCCTGCCGCGCAGACTTTAGCAGGTGCTGCTCGTCCTGTAGTTCTGAATCAGCTGTATCCGACTGACCTGCTCAACCAACCTTTCAATGTCGCAGAACTGGAATTGCCACCACCGCCAATTATTCTCCCAGCCAATGTAAGCTTCCATAGGCTTTGAGCGCGGGCCTGTTGCTAACAATCTTCAAGTCAAGCGTCACACCTTCTCCAGATGCGAATTGCCCTCCACGTTACGTACGATCTACGCTTAATGCTGTCCCAACCACACATTCACTTCTCAAAAAGTCGAAACTTCCATTTGCGCTCGTCATTCAGCCATATACTTCCCTTCACGATAGCGACGACACGGTGCCCATTGTACAAGATCAAGTCATCTCCCGTTGCAGAAGATGTCGTTCATACATAAACCCATACGTCACATTTATGGACCATGGACACAGATGGAGGTGCAATATGTGTAATCTTACAAACGATGTTCCGCAAGCATTCGACTGGGATGCTGCAGCTCAGAAGAGTGTAGACCGATGGCAGAGATCCGAGCTCAACCATGCAGTTGTGGAGTTTGTTGCTCCTCAGGAATATATGGTTCGCCCACCACAACCGCTAGTCTACCTCTTCTTGTTCGACGTCAGCTTCGCTTCCGTGTCATGCGGCCTCCTTGCTACAGCTGCAAGGACGATTCTGGATAGTCTGAATAGGATACCTAACGCCGACAGACGGACCCGTGTTGGATTCTTGGCTGTAGATGCTTCCCTGCATTACTTTGCTGTTCCAAAGGACACCGAAGAAGCTGGAGAGACGCAGATGCTTGTCGTGAGCGACTTGGACGAGCCATTCCTACCAATTCCGTCTGACTTGCTGGTCACACTCTCTGAGAGCAGATTGAGCGTGGAGAAGTTCCTTTTGAGCTTACCTCAGATGTTCCAGGAGAATCAAAACAACGGTTCATGCATGGGATCTGCTCTTCGTGCTGGACATAAACTGATCTCGCCGCTTGGCGGTAAGATGGTAGTCCTCACAGCATCACTACCCAATGTTGGCCACGGAAAACTAGAAATGCGCGAGGATAAGAAGCTTCTTGGTACGAGCAAGGAAAGCGGCCTTCTTCAAACTGGGAACAGTTTTTATAAGAGCTTTGCTGTGGAGTGCTCGAAGAACCAAGTATCGGTTGATATGTTCTTGTTCTCGTCACAGTACCAGGATGTTGCATCGTTGAGCAACTTGCCAAGATATACCGGTGGACAGACGTATTTCTATGCCGGATGGAATGCTGGCCGACCTGAAGATGCTGTCAAATTTGCCACGGAATTCAGCGACTACTTGTCCGCTGAGATCGGTTTGGAAGCTGTTCTTCGTGTGCGTGCGACCACTGGACTACGCATGAGCACTTTCTACGGGAACTTCTTTAACCGAAGTTCAGATTTGTGCGCCTTCCCAGCCTTCCCTCGTGATCAAAGCTACGTGGTTGAAGTTGCGATCGACGAGAACCTGACGCAGAACTTCGTCTGTATGCAAACTGCCGTTCTACATACGACAGCCAATGGCGAACGAAGAATTCGAGTCATGACGCTTTCGCTACCGACAACAACAAACCTTAGCGACGTCTATGCTTCAGCCGATCAGTGTGCCATTGCCGAATACTTCAGTCACAAGGCTGTGGAAAGAGCTCTCAGCAGCGGCCTGGAACCTGCTCGGGATGCTTTGCAGTCGAAGCTGATAGAACTCCTGCAGACATACAAGAAGGAGCTTGCTGGAGGTAATATGGGAGGGGGTGGTCTACAATTCCCCGCCAATCTTCGTGGACTACCTGTTTTGTTCCTTGCGCTCACCAAGAACGTTGGTCTGAGGAAGTCTGCTCAGATTCCTTCAGATCTACGGTCTGCAGCACTTTGTCAACTGTCAACGCTACCACTGCCACTTCTCATTCAGTACATCTACCCAAGACTATACTCGTTGCATGATATGCCCGACAATGCTGGTATCCCGGATCCTGAAACTGGCATGATTGTTCTCCCACCTCCTCTCAACCTCAGCTCAGAACGTCTCGTCCCCTATGGTCTCTATCTAATCGATGATGGACAAACGCAGTTCCTTTGGGTCGGAAGAGATGCCGTCCCACAACTGCTTGGCGACGTCTTTGGCGTCCAGGACCGAACGCAAGTCAAGGCCGGCAAAGCAACCCTTCCTGAACTTGACAACGACTTTAGCGAGCGTATCAGATCAGTCTTCCTCAAGAGCAGAGATTACAAATCACGCAGTGTCGGCAGCATCATTGTGCCGCATCTGTATATTGTGCGGGAAGATGGCGATCCTAGTCTGAAGCTGTGGGCGCAGACGCTGATGGTGGAGGACCGGGCGGACCAGTCGATGAGCTTCCAGCAGTGGATGGGGACGTTAAGGGAGAAGGTAAGCTCTTAAATCTCCTCGAAAGGAGGAATCTTGTTGGGATTGAGCAGGCTATTGACGTTTTCGTGTCTACAGGTCATGCAATGAGTAGAGTTGGGTGCTTAATGTCCGCGATCTGGGGATGGGCGAGCGAGGTAGAGCGTGGTGTGTTGTAGTATCCCCAGAACAAGACGGCGAGTAATTAGCAAAATGCACTATCTTGAGTCTACCATCACTGTTCACTTCCTCTACATTGTTCTCCTGCTCTCGGCGGGAAGTAGCAGTCATGCCTACTGTGATCTGATCTTACAGTTTTTTGATCCAAGTATGGTATGTAGTCAATATCTACTCCAGATCCCGGGACGAGCGAGGTGTAGATGATGGGTCTGGACGATGTCTGAGGATATCTGTTTTCGTCTAATCTTCACACGCTGTGGTTGGTCAGGACTATTTCGTCTGAAGTTGTCGACGATGTAACGCTACCGAAGGGGTCTTTCTCGGCACTGCACTGCATCAAAAATTGCTGTACTCGGTAGATGGTTGTGCACCGGCTGCACAGTATGCAATAGTTGATGAGATCTCGCGACCACACTCCGTAAATTGTATCTATCTCTGCAAAGAGAGCTTTCAGCACAAAGTCGTGAAACCACCGGAGAGTTCGACCGGTCGCTTTACTTTTGTGAGACAACGGCATTGGCTATCTGAACGATACGCTGGTGATGGTGATTGTGATGTAAATTTCGCTTTGCATGAGGTCGCCCAGCTCTGGTATGCGACGGTGAACAACCAAACAGAATCATCGCCGATTTCCAACGGCGGAATTTCTCGTAACCGGTTCAGGTCGCAGTGGCGGCCTCGCATGCGGTCTCCCTCTAGGCCGCAAGATGAAACCATCAACTCCATGAAACAAACGCCGTCGCCTCAATCTAGATACAGACGTGTAGTCATCACCAATACCCCACACATCTCCATCCTACCGTACAACCTCTCTCACCCGCCGTACAGAATAAATAGCATGGCATAGATGATAACTCGGTGCAGTGTGTGACTAGAGTCTCGGGCGCTTAGCAAACATGGCGTCCTCTCGCAGTGGTGTTTGCTAATTTGATAGGTCGAGACGCTGGGAAGAGTATATTCGAGGCTATCAAAGCCGACAACAGCTGCCAAGGGGACCAGACGGCCCTTGCCCATCCCCTCGTTCCACTGAATCCAGGCCTGACGACAGCCTACCAACAGCGGCAAACATGCCTCCCCCCTGATGTTCAAACCTCTACGGTAACTCCTGCTTGGATCCTGACCACTCTGCCGAACTGTACCTCAAAGCCACACTACCAGACCCGACTATTAGGGACAATCGGTGAAGTGCTGCTGTTGTCTTCTTCTTCCAACACTCTGCAGATACCAAATACAAGAGTGTAGCTTTGCTATTGTCTCTAAAATACTTTTACCAAGGAGATACACGCTGAAGATTGTGATTAGACCTTTGTGCTACGGGCAACGCACCGCACATGTCAGGTCAATAGCGGGGCAATACAACAACAACACCACCACATCAACATCTGTTGTGCTCCTTGCTACACAGCACAACCAATACATAAAAGGTACCACGACCCTTTCTATTTCAATATACAGCAGTCCAGTTCACCGAACCGACAGTCGCACCTTGGGTCTGGATCGCCTGCTACATCGTTCGCTCTGCTAGTAGTTTAGGCTGGCGAACGTGCCGCAAGCTGTTTCATCGGGCACAAAGAGCTTGTTGGCAAGCCTTCGCACCAGGGAAACACACACTGACGAGTACTGAGTAGATACTTTGTTTGCGAGTATCTTCAGTTTCGACTGGACCGTCTTTGATCTTTGAGAGGAACCCTGGAGTGATTTGGGTGAGGGCAATTTGGATATCGAGACAGCAGGACCGAGCGTATCTGCCACTATAAATACGAGTTTCACACGAAGACCTCGGAAGAACAACTACATCTTCTTCTCCAATATAGGAACATTCGAGATTCCTGGACGCGGCCAACATACGAAGAGTTGAAAGAAACTTGAAACATCCCACTGCAGCATCTACCTTACCGCCAGATCAGGACAACGACAAAGAGAGCTACATATAGACAGTATCCTCGGCTTTCTGAGCTCTACGCAACCGCATACGCTTACAGATACCTCTGCACACTTCCCAAAGCACGCATACCTGCGTGTCTGATACTCTTCCTCACCTGAACCATCATCCGAAACCACTATAATGTCTAGAGCGCCGAATCCTACGGGATCGCGCAAGATCTCGTTCAATGTCTCCGAACAGTACGATATACAAGATGTAGTTGGAGAAGGAGCATACGGTGTTGTTTGGTACGTCGAATGCATCTTTCCCATATAGAAGAATGAGAAAACTGACAAACATGCTTTAGTTCTGCCCTACACAAACCTTCGGGACAGAAAGTTGCGATCAAGAAGATTACTCCATTCGATCACTCCATGTTCTGTCTGCGTACGTTGCGTGAGATGAAGCTGTTGCGTTACTTTAACCATGAGAACATCATTTCCATCCTCGACATCCAGAAACCACGGAGTTATGACTCTTTCACTGAAGTGTACCTGATCCAGGTACTTCATCCCAGACTCTAAAAACTATAGTCAATCATACTGATAAAGACGACAGGAACTCATGGAAACAGACATGCACCGTGTTATCCGGACTCAAGATCTCTCAGACGACCACTGCCAATACTTCATCTACCAAACCCTGCGTGCGCTCAAAGCTATGCACTCCGCCAACGTGCTCCACCGAGATCTTAAGCCCTCCAACCTCCTTCTTAACGCCAATTGCGATCTCAAAGTCTGTGACTTCGGCCTCGCTCGCTCCGCTGCCTCACAGGAGGATAACTCTGGTTTTATGACTGAATATGTAGCTACCCGATGGTACAGAGCACCGGAGATCATGTTGACGTTCAAGGAGTACACAAAGGCTATCGATGTATGGTCGGTCGGTTGTATCTTGGCTGAGATGTTGAGCGGAAAGCCTTTATTTCCTGGAAAAGACTGTTCGTTTGACTCTCCCCAATTGCCGTCATCGAGGTACTAATATGGAGATAGATCACCACCAACTAACACTCATCCTTGACGTCCTCGGCACACCTACCATGGAAGACTACTACGGCATCAAGTCCCGGCGGGCACGCGAATACATCCGTTCTCTCCCGTTCAAGAAGAAGGTCCCATTCAAGGGCATGTTCCCCAAGACATCCGACCTTGCGCTCGACTTGCTAGAGAAGCTGCTCGCGTTCAACCCAGTCAAGCGCATCACTGTCGACGAGGCGCTGCAACATCCGTATTTGGAACCGTACCATGATCCTGAGGATGAGCCTACCGCTGCGCCGATCCCAGAGGAGTTCTTTGACTTCGACAAAAACAAGGACAACTTGAGCAAGGAGCAGTTGAAGGAGTTGATCTACAATGAGATCATGCGGTAAACTTCTAGCCTTCACCGAATTTCTTCGACTCGATCAACATCCTCTGGATGCCTGGTTCAGACAGTACCAAGAACATGCGCGAGCGTTTAGCCCTCGACAGCGGTTATACTGGGAAAGAAGGAGACTGGGTGTGAAAGATGGAGAAGGATTGCGAACATGAAGGAGATCGTGGGACCAACCACTTAGACTTCTCTAATAACGAGATATGAGAAACGGGCTCGACCTTCAGTATTTGATCTTAAATTGATACAATCATGAGCGCGCAATTTCTTTCAGATGCTGGCGCTATGCCCTTCTCGAGTATTCATAGACATTGAAATGGAATCATTTCTGCAACCGATGCAAACTCTTCTCTTTTAGGACTGTGTAACTTTCTCTCCAGCTGACACTTTGTAAAGTGTAATAACTTATGCTGCTATGCTAGCCTGACGTTCGATGTTTAAAGCTCGAAGCCTGCCGCCTGACTTTTAATGCTGGAATCTTGACGGTTGACATTCTATGCTTTACACTCGATATATACCCAACTCTTTACGATCAAAGCTTCGTGCTTAACGCTATATAATTGAAGCTCGAAGCTTTACCATTTACGCTTCACGCTCTCAGAAAAGAACCGTCATGATTCAAGTAGGTACAGTTGATCCCACTCGGCATTCTGTGCAAGTACGTATTCCTCTACGAAGTAGCCCGCCGAAGAACAATGTTTGCCACTCTCCCCCTCAGCAGCGACAGATAAATGTGTCTTACCTAGGCACTCTTTATCATAAGTTCAGATCCTCCCTGCACTTCGTCCATTTCGTCTTCTTGTGTTCTTGGGGTGTGATGTCCCGATTCAGATTCTTGCTACTTTTCCTCAGAAGAAAGAGGGCCGTGGATTTAATCTCTTTTCCGGTGATTTTATCTCATTGAATCATTGGTCTTCTTGGACTGGACTCGATATATTGAGCAGTGCATCCGGCGCTAGTAATGGTGCCAATATATTGCTCTGCTGCCCAAGTCGTGTAGTTGTTGGTTTGTGCAAAGCGTGGACAATCAGGTAGAGAAATTGCTTAGCAACTCGCAATTGACAGGAAGCGCTCCTCTCAATCGTTCTGCTTGACTTGTGTACAACGAGCAATAACAGTGCATGTAGCTCAGTGCTGGTTTCCAAAACGTTGTCGACTCTTTCTATGTACCTTCACCTTTCATACCTCGCTTCTCTTCCTCCCACCCCCAACTGAATCTCTCAGCTCTTGTTCTCTGCCCTTCTGCCACGCCTTGTCCAGTCCCTCAACCTTCCCACCCAGCACCACACAATTCCTCGGATCCAGCAGCACCATGCCTCGGGCGACCTTGATGCCTTTCTTCAGCAGAATCTTGCTTCCGATACTCATCGTAGGTGGATATCCAATCTTAGGCACTTTCTGCAGCTCGAAGCCATAAATGGTTGCGCCTTTCCAATCTTGCAATGACAGCTTGAAAGGTCCATATGAGTTTACCGCTCGCGCATTGCCTTGTGGGGCTTGCGTCGAAGCGGAAGATGGCTCATCCTCGTTCGCGGGGACCACGCGTATGACTTCTCTCCCCTTGATGAACTCTCCCTTCCTCTCCATATCTAAGGCTTCAATCTGTTCCCATTTACTCCTGCTTGTATCTTCCACCTCCAGCACCTGAAGCACGACATCGCACGGCAGCGTTTGTGAGGGGAGAGTTGGAGAGGCGATGTGATTGGGGAGTGAAGCTGCGGAGGGGAGGAGAACCTGGGGAGCTGTTAAGTCGGTGGAGAGGAGTCGGTGTTTGGCTGTTGCGACGAGGGCGGGGAGCGGAGGGAGACTGCGTGAGGGTGGTGGGATGAGGATCGGGGCGAGGAAAGAGGGGTTAGGTGGTGGGAGGCCCAGAGCAGTCAGTAAAGTGGTGAGTTGGGCGGTTGTTGGTGTGGCCATATTGCATTGCTGAGGAGGAAGCAGTGGTTTGGGAGGAAGGAGAGGAGGATGGTAGCTTCTATATCCTAGTAGCCTTGCATATTGTGGTAGCCTTGCATGGGCTCTTCCCAAGCCTCCAGCTCATTTCTTTCCATACGCAATACACTCTGAACACTTGAAATAGCCAGACGATACCATTCTTGGACAGAAAGAGATAGCAAGATGTCCACAATAGCAAGTCCCCGCGATTCTTCTATAAATGGCCGCCGCATACCTCTTATCTCAACACCAACATCCTCATCACGACCCAGCTTAGAAAACCCTCGCTCAGCAGATGCACCACCCTCTCCCCTGCCATCCCAGCCTACAAAACGACATCGTGCTGCATTACGCGAGTACTACAACCTGAAAAAGGCAACTGCTGCTGACGACATCCCTGACAATGCCTCTGAAGCATCTTTCATGCATGATTACTCCGAAGTGCAGGAGTCGGAAATGGACTCGCCTTCCTTTAACGCGACTACATATATCAAGCATGTGCTAGAGACACAGACGCTAGGCGAGCTGCTAAAGACATATAACGGTGTCTTGACGGATATCAGAGCGCTGGACGCAGAGAAAAAAGCCTTAGTGTATGATAACTACAGCAAGTTGATCACGGCGACCGAGACGATCCGTAGGATGAGATTGAATATGGATCCGCTGAACCCAATGGCGAGGACGCTGGATCCGGCGATTGCGGGTATCTATGAGCGTGCTGAAGGTATCAAAGAAGAATTGAAAGAAAGTATGAGTGCGTTAGATAGGAAGAGGATGGAGATGGGCGAGGAGGAAAAGGAGGCGGAGAAGAGGAAGCAGAGGGCAAGAGAAGTTGTGGGAAGGACGTTAGATACGCCAGAGAAGATGAGGGGGTTGGTGGAAGATGGGAAGAAGGACGAAGCGAGGATCTTGTGGGCGAGTACGCTAGCGCTGTTGAAGAGATGGAAGGAGAGAGGGGTTGGTGGTGAAAATGTGCAGGATTGCATTGATGATGGGAAGGCGGCACTGAGAGGGGAGACGCCCAGTGATAAAAGTTGGGTGAACGTGAAGGCTGCGAGGACACAGTCGTGAGCATCTGGAGCTAGCATCTGGAATGGGATACTGCTTTTCTTACAGCATAGCTTCACTAACTCCAAAATGACCCGCGATAGTAAGCACGCTAGTCGCCAGAGTGGCCCTGCATATACACGGATCCACGCAACAGACAGGCGAAATGGGCTGTTCTCGTGGCGGTCGCCACATAGAGTTTCTTCATTTTGGAACTATCAAGTTGGCTGAAAAAACGCATATGCAGCCAAATCTCCTCCCCCCCTTTGGGTTGAGAGCGCTAGAATCCTCCGGGGCGCCTCCGTCATTCGAGGACTGCTATTCCCCAGCCGGAATCAGATGCTACAATATTACTACATGGTATAGATGCAGTCTACCATCCGGTCTGGCCAGCAGCAATAATCTCGAAAGGATCCCGATCCACCTTACTAACAGCAACCTCAAACCCACCCGCCAAATCCGACTTGTCACGATCAGTCATCTCATCAATCTCCTGCTGCTCCACCATCTTCTCCAGCTGCACTAGCAACCTCGGGCGCATCACATTCGCCAAGAACGCTCGCTCAGAATTGCTATGGAAAGCAGTGATGCAGCATCGTCCTTGCTCGATAGCTGCTAATGCTTCATGATGACTAAGTTCGCCTGTGAAGAGCAGATCAACGTCGAGATTACCGAGCATATGGCCACCGGAGCCAGCACATATACCTATTGAGGAGATATTGATGTTATGTTTCTCGCCTTGGGGGATCCATTGTGGGACGGCTACCGAGACCGCATCTAAATTGCCTAGACCCTGGGTGATCCGCGAGAGCAGGATACCTAGGGGTACTGCGGTTGGGAAACGAAGGATGCGACCGTAGCCTGCAGTATCGCAGCCTGTTGGTGGGGTTTCGATAGGTGTTATGACGTTACGTGTATGTGGTGACGATTCAATGCGAGAACTTGCCAGTTAGGTTAGGTTGTGCTTTCTAGGTGGAAATTGTACGTACTTCACATTATTCCGGTAGAAGTCACCACTCACGATATCAGCTAGGAAATCATTGAGCCCACCTGGTGCAGCATCGACAGCTGTATGAGGACTGTAGACGCTGATGCCTTCTTGAGCGAGACGTAGGAGAGTGGTTTGCTGGGTATTGGCTAAGGTTAGAGACTTGAGACCGCGGAATATTATGGGATCTGTCTAATATCAGCTTGCGTGCATCGAGTGTAAAGGTGGACATGTGTCTCCCGTGTAACTTATCTCCCATAAGAGTGCACAGTGCAGTTCAATCAGGTGATACAGGGAATTAGACAAGGGTAAAGTGAGAGGACATACGGTAAGTGATGATGGTAGAATCCTTCCTCAGAATCGCCTCATCAGCGACAGCTTTCGTGAGATCAATCGTCAGAAGGACAGAGTTCCGTATACCCGGTCGGTGGGGAGCTTCCAATAGTACTATAACCCCACATTAGCCAATGCAAACCAGCCTACAGATCCGAGGCTTTTCCATGAGTCTTGAGAGAAGCTGTTCGAGGCTCAAAACATCGATGGGCATGTGAACATACAGCCGGTGTTATCAAAGCTTTTGTCAGCCAGACTCTCAGGATAGAGACGTCGGATTGCTCCTACGACGGCCTATTTCAGATGGTCAGCTTGATACATTCTTGAGGCCTTGGTAGGTGGTTTACTGATGTGAAAGGTGATGCTTTGGTTTCTGACATTGTTGCAAATGATCGTCTCAAGATTCTCGGGCTGTTCATATGGTACTTTCGTACTGAAGATTTGAAGCTACTTGTGGTGTCGTATGGGTGTGGCTGAGTGAGTAGATGGCTTGAGAGAAGTTGGGCTGGTAAATGTTTAGATGCTTCCAAGTTCCCTGGTATGGCTGCGACTTACTAGTGAAGCTGGGCACTTCTGGATGCTTGAGGTATCAATCACAAACCATATGGAAGTTTGATATGATATTTATGTGAGTTCTGTTGGAAGCTGTGTGATGGCACATGTTGACAAACTGAATGCGGCCGCGCCAAGACTCTCCTACATGGCGTGCTGAATTGGCAATTTGCAATCAGAACTACTTATCTACCTTAGTTACCAAACTCCGGATCATTGCACAGTGAATTCTCAAAATACTATGACAGAAGACTTGGGCGTCACAGAAGCTGGTCTCAAGACCAAGCTCAATGAAGTTCTGGGCACCACACATGTAGAAATTGAAGATATGTCTGGTATGCCATGCCCTTTTCAACCCCACCATAGTTCACCTCAACGCAGCTCTCCCAGTTGCCAAATTGCCAATACAGTCTCATACAATTCCTTGCTTCTACCGTACCATGCACTAATCACCCTATTCCTAGGAGGCTGCGGACAGGCCTATTCAGCGATAATCGTGTCCCCACAATTCGAAAAGAAGACAACACTCGCACGACACCGACTAGTCAACACAGCACTAAAAGCAGAGGTCGCCGCTATACACGCGTGGACGCCAAAGTGTTATACGCCAGAGCAGTGGCAGAAGTTGGTTGACGATGGAAAGAAGGAGAGTGCCCCAGGGAAGGAGACAAATGGGGAGGCTGTCATGGGTTTTGAGAATTGAAGGTAATGGAAGATTATGATGAGAAGAGACATGAGATATGATACCCTAGTCATGAATAGATGGGATGGGAAGGCCTGATGTGGAAGAAACGGAATGGGTGGCATGTTCTGTTGGCTATGGACTGGCAATGGGAAGAGAGGCGATGGTAGATATGAATGCTCGTTCCCAACGCCATAGTCTTTCTCCCTATAGTCAGCTGGCTGGGCGATTGATATTGCACATAACTTTACTGCATCAAACAGGCCGAACTCCACTACCAAGATGGCCCTGTACGACGGTCTCTACCCTCCATAAACGACCACAAGCTCCAGATGACCTGCCTGTGCTGAACATCCACCCCTAGTCCCTACTTTCAATTACATACTCTCCGGCTCCTCAGACTATTCCACATCTCATCACTTCCAAGGGCGCGCTGGTATTGCGTATAGTTGCACCTGTGTCGCGTACAGATACTCCGTCACATAACTCCTCTATCAAAGATAATGTTTATGTTATGTGCTCCTGGAAAACATCTGCCAGGTCTGAGTTCCTCGTTTGACCAGATCTCATGAAGCAGTCTTGCTCATTCTTTGAGCGACCAAGCTGAATACCGCGACCGACGACATAAATACGACAATATTGTAGAACTACATGATCAGCAAAGTCCTAATACATACAGTATTTATATCTTACAGCATTTCTTGAGTATGCACTCTCCTCAGCATCGGTCCTGGCTTCTACGAACAGTCGACGTAGGTTGGGAAGGTTTGCCTGTGTTGACTTGATCAGTCCTATCATGATGTTGAAAATGCCGATGAATGGTTGACTGAGACTGTAATTGACTTACCATGCTTCTATAGGTATATTGCTATTCCCGCCAACGTTCCAAGCTGCATGAACCTTCATTGCATGGTGCCATTGCCATGTTGACAATCGATGTTCCAAGAAGCTTCCTCTTGTTCTCGCTTGGTGATGGCCCCACTTCCAATTGCCAGCAGCAGGCTGACTTTAGTTGCTTGGACATCTACAAAGTTCACCACGTTGAAGCAAAGACGTATCACACCACCAATACATTTATATTCTGTGGCTTTAAGCTCTCTGACCTGCTGCCACTACCTGCCCAGCGCTGCTCCTTAATCTACAGCTCGCTCTTTGAACAATACCAGCTCAACCGCCGAGGACAGACAACGACAAGGCACCGCCGGCGTATGAGGGGCACAACCTAGAGTCGCCGTCTGTGAACGATGGCGGTAAACAGGATCAAAGGAGCCTTCGCGGCGCCAAGGAAGGGAGAAACATTCGAGTTGAGAGCCGGACTGGTGTCACAATATGCATACGAGCGCAAAGAAGCAATTCAGAAAACCATCATGTCCATGACCTTGGGCAAGGATGTGTCTGCCCTCTTCCCCGATGTCCTGAAGAACATTGCGACCGCCGACTTAGACCAGAAGAAGCTTGTCTATCTATATCTCATGTAGGTGTTTGTGCTTGATACTGGATGGGAACTAGAGCTGATCTTGTGTCCTGTAGGAACTATGCCAAATCACATCCAGATCTCTGCATTCTGGCAGTCAATACCTTTGTACAAGACTCTGAAGATCCAAACCCTCTGGTACGAGCACTTGCAATTAGGACAATGGGTTGTATAAGAGTGGATAAGATGGTAGACTACATGGAGGAGCCACTGCGGAAAACATTACGGGACGAATCGCCATATGTACGGAAGACAGCTGCGATATGTGTTGCGAAGCTGTTTGATCTCAGCCCAACAATGTGCTTGGAAAACGGATTCCTGGAAACACTGCAGGAGCTAATGGGTGATCCAAATCCTATGGTGGTAGCCAATGCTGTGACCGCTCTCGCAGAGATCAACGAAACTGCGCCAGAAGCGAAAGCTCTACGAGTTACAACTGCCACACTTGAAAGAATGCTGATAGCGCTGCCTGAGTGTACTGAGTGGGGAAGGGTCACAATCTTGACGACGTTGGCCGATTATGTCGGTGCTGATGAGAAGGAGTCAGCACATATATGTGAAAGAATTGCACCTCAATTTCAGCACGTTAACCCCAGCGTGGTATTGGCTGCTGTCAAAGTTGTGTTTCTTCACATGCGTAACGTAAGCCCGGAGCTGAACA
The DNA here is from genome assembly GCA_019669825.1 of Calycina marina. NCBI lineage: Eukaryota > Fungi > Ascomycota > Leotiomycetes > Helotiales > Pezizellaceae > Calycina > Calycina marina. The sequence continues at coordinate 17,272 of MU253938.1, read as the reverse complement.
AGACATATCTCAAGAAAATGGGACCTCCGCTAGGTATGTGCACAGTTCTCTGTTGCAACGAACAATCTAACGATCTGAAGTCACTCTTGTTGCATCCGCCCCAGAAGTCCAGTACGTCGCTCTACGGAACATCGACCTGCTCCTTCAGTCCAAGCCAGATATCCTCAGCAAAGAGCTTCGCGTTTTCTTCTGCAAGTACAACGATCCCCCATACGTCAAGCTCCAGAAACTGGAGATCATGGTGCGGATAGCAAACGAGAAGAATGTCGATCAGCTTCTGGCTGAACTGAAAGAGTATGCCTTGGAAGTCGACATGGATTTCGTTCGAAGATCTGTCAGGGCCATTGGTCAGACTGCCATCAAGATTGAGGCTGCCAGCGAAAAATGTGTCAACACTCTTCTTGATCTCATAGCTACGAAGGTCAACTATGTTGTCCAAGAGGCCATCGTTGTCATCAAGGATATCTTCAGAAAATATCCTGGTTATGAGGGCATCATTCCTACGCTCTGCAAGTATATCGACGAGTTGTACGAGCCTGAGGCCAGAGGCGCTTTGATCTGGATAGTGGGTGAGTATGCCGAGAAGATTAGCAACGCAGACGATATCTTGGAAGGTTTTGTCGAGGGTTTCATGGAGGAATTCACGCAAACGCAGTTACAGATTCTCACGGCTGTGGTCAAGTTGTTCTTAAAAAAACCCGACAGTAACCAAGCTTTGGTCCAAAAGGTTCTCCAAGCTGCCACTGCAGAAAATGACAATCCAGATATCCGAGATAGAGCTTATGTCTACTGGAGACTACTTTCTGGGGATCTTGCTGTTGCAAAGGTATGTCCAACTCAGTGCCTTCTTTAACCTACGTGCTAATTCGTTCAGGATGTCATCCTTTCGGAAAGGCCATCAATCACTACCACCATGTCCTCACTTCCTCCAACATTGCTAGAGCAGCTTCTTACGGAAATATCGACGCTTGCGTCAGTCTACCACAAGCCACCGGAGACGTTCGTCGGTCACGGTCGTTTCGGAGCAGAATCTATCCAGCACGCTGCTATTCAAGAACAGCTCGAGGATGCCCAGGAGAACCCCATCGCCGCAGCTTCCATCATCAATCCTAACCTAATGAGCAACAACGACAACCTTCTTGATATTGATTTTGATGGTGCAGCGCCTGCTTCAGCCGAAGCTCCTCCCAGTTCCGGTTCGTCGGGTCTCGAAGGTCTGGCAGGAACACCGGTGCGAGTTGCAAGTCCAGAATCCCACGGACCGGGAAGTAGTATGGGGGATATTATGGGTCTGTTTGATGCCCCGGGACCTAGCAACGGCAGTGCTGCCGGTGGCGCGCACAACGACATGATGAATGGCTTTTCTGGTTTGGATCTCGGTGCTTCCAGCCAGTCACCTCCTACTCAACCGCAGCTCCAACAGTCGAAGAAGACGAATGAGGATTTGCTAGGCATGTTCTGAGTTCTGACTTTGCAGACATCACAGTCGCGAATAATAATGGAATACCATACCAATGTCTGCCACCTGCCCCCATCCCATTCTATGTTCATTGTCGGATTCGGATAATCCATGTGTTCGTAGGACAGCAAGAGTGATTGAGTGATCTTTGTTAGGTACGAGTAATGATAACGAGCCTGAGCTACTCACTTCTTTTACTTTCATGGACCTAAGGGCCAGAGCCAGCAATAATGGATGATTGGTGCAGATTTTAGTATTCACTAAGATTTCCAGTGTCCCGGTACATTGATTAAAGGCAGCTAGTGTAGGCTTTTGATGGATCGATGAATGGCAAAGGCTGGCAAAGTCGAACTCCCACCTTGACATCGGTGCCAATTGTATGTCAACGCCAGCCAGTCTCCGAGACTGTGAAAGATAGCTGAGCCTATTTTATCTGCTGAGGGACTACAGACAGTATCTAGGGGGCCTTCGGGGTTAGAGCTCTCGCGCTGACAAGTTTTCGCACCTTTACGCTAGCGAACTATATCCTTTTCACGGTTCAGCAGTATCTGTCCCGTCGTTCTCGGCTCGATAAACACTCAGTGTACGGTAGCAGTGCTTCTACCCGACATATACAGCAGTTCAAATGACTGCGCCTCCGAACCAAAGTTTTCATCTAGCTCTTGGCATTACACAACCATGACTACAGATATTCAGGAGGAAGATACGGCGGACATCGATTTAATAGCACTATGTCATGCAGTTCCTTGCGGTTATGTAGGTGCTACACTGCTCTCTGTGACAGTCATGACAGGTTCTGAGTGCCTCAGGCAGCTGCATGTTGCTAAGCGAGCCAAGGCATGGGCTGTGCATAAAAGCGCGAAGGGGTTTCGTGATACATATTCTTCATTCTTTTGGTTTCCTTCGTAGATGACTTATATGTGAATACATACCCTTTGTACGAACGCACTCCCATATGCCTCTTCTGGATATCTGGACCTCACGTGTGTCGTTACACTTTCTGTAATAGAGTTGATGAGGTACTTCACTCCCCCTTCGGATCCCTTTGTTACATTCGACACGGCCGTCACCGTACAATGCTCTATATTCTACAAATTTGCACCTGTATCTCGTTGGATACGAAGGGTCCCTTTCGCTGAGCTTCTGGTGATTCCTCTGACTCGTTGCGATACCGGCGCCTGGCTACACATTTGGACTCGACTACCTGCTCCATCTCGGCAATTCAGTTACAACATGTTCTGGCAGAAATTCAAACTTAGACCTGAGGCACTGAGGGACGAAGATTTGAGGAAGACATATTGGTTTCCAATATACACATGAGTAAGGTGTGCACAAAGAACTCGTCCTGGCGCTGAATTAAGAGGCATCCTTAGCTCCAACCTTTGGTTGCGTACTTTGGTAATGAGGTCACTGCTCTGTCTCGTACCAGCTATGTTTTGATACAGACTTTCTACCAGACGGCACACTTGAAATATGCGTGCTTTAAGTATTAGGCCAAATATGTTTTGTAGAGGGTACACTTCATGGAAGGGTCTAGGAGGGAGACAAAGGAGGATATACTACCTGAGGGGTAGGTATTGGGCCTCATGGGGCAAGAAGGCCTAAGTGTTACATAGTTCTATGCCAATACAGCACTCAAATGGATGAATAATGATGGTAGGCAAACAAACACGGCGGCTTCTGGAAGAACTAATGCATGCAAATCTTACCCCTATTGCAGTACGGTAGAGTAGTTTGCACCGTTGCAAACTGAGCCAAAAGGCTATCAGTTCATTGCTCTCTGTGAGGGTTAGAAGCCATTTAGGTGCTCGGGCCAAGGCCCTCGCTTAATTTAGCGTGCTTCCATACCTTTCTCCCTATTTCTCGTATGTTCTACAGCCTGTACGCTCTTTATTTAAGCACATGCTCTCGCATGTATTTACTCTTCACACACTTCTTATAGTTTAATACTGAAATCTACCTTTGAGTTATCGAGGTTTGGCCTCTCACACTCTCTGATCAATGGACTCCTACAATATATTGAAGCTACATTTACATGCTCCCTGAGTCACGCCATGCAACTTCCGCTTGTAATTTTGGTTGCACTGTGCAAGGCAGGCAACTTCGACTGTTACAGAGTGCAAAGAGTTTGTACACCCCCCCTCGACAGCCAAGCCCACTATCCTAATTCAGAGTTGTTTAGCGTGCTGCTTTTCTACGCCTTCTTTCTCTTCTACACACTATTTCTAAGCCATTCAAAATGCCTCGAGGACCTGAATTATCTCCTCAGCTGGGAGCACATATTTACAAATTAGACTGTTAAATGGAGCGCCCAAGGAATTCACTAGAAACAACCTGAAGTCGCTATTGGCGCAATTTGGGCTGTAATACAAGGACGGAAACAACAAATCAACTTTGTATCTATACCACGAAGTGGACAACCACATACCCTCTCCAAAGAACAACGTGATCATATGTGCGACATTGTTAGACATTCAAATACAAATATTAAGATGCGCGACTTATTCAGAGACGTTAATAACGATTATATAAAGCGTTGTCTACAAAGCTTGCTTCAAGAAATTGGCAATGTGGTTGTCTTGAATTGTAGTGACACAAGGAGAGTGTATAATACCACTGTTTACGATAATACAAAGATCTAAAGTTAAAGAAGAAGGAAAAGAACCAAACATGGTTCCGAAAATGCATATCTATCCCCTAAGCTGGTAAGCAACACAGGCTTCATGGACCCATTTTTATGGTTTTATACAGTAACACCAAATCAAACCCCTCACAAGATGTGTAAACAAACATTAGAACAACCATTAAATACACCAAAATCATCGTCAGTTCAATGTCAGAAGACACAGTACCTTGCCCTACAGATTTAGGGACCCTACGGCCAAATGAGCCTGCAATTCCGAAGGCCAGGGGTCAATCCACCGCCCAACTCATATTCACCTCCCTGACGGCATTACTCCCTTGGGTCCCTGTTCTCTTTTTGAGCCATAATATACCGCCGAGACTCTTGATGAGATAGTTCAAGCAACTAACGATTATGAGAGAAAGTATTACAGGCAAAGGGCTTTTGAACGCTGGACAGAAGTCTGCCAAGAGCACTCTGCATCCAAATCCAGCTATCTCTCTTAGAAAAAGGGATCATAGGTATGGTGAAAAATGCTCGGATGTCTCAACCTGTGAAGAAACCAAGGCCATAGGAGTGATATTTTCGTCAAGTAAAGAGAGCTTTTGGTAGCCGCTTGGTGAGCTGGCTTCAGCCAATGCAGGGCGCATAGGAACGAGAGTATATTTAGTTGTTCAGAGTGAGACACCCCTCTGTACTGGTAAATGGCGGTGCTTTGAGAAATGGCATGTAGAGCAAGAATGAGACGAATTTAGTGTTCTCGAGCCAACTGAATACAGTGATTTGATTTGCTAAGATGTCTCGCTTAAGTGCATGATGCTGCAGTAGCGCCCAATTCACCAAACCCAGGCTGCACACTGGCTTACTCGCAAGGCTGGCTTGGCTCGGTAGCCTCGCAACCCCGTGACTATGTGGTTTATGGCAAAGCCAACCCGGTATCCTATTATTCACCCAGGTAGCGGAGCGAGGCGTTGACCGAAAGCATATTTGGACTTCTGTTCAACCTCTGAGATCAACTAAATATACTGCATTAATACCTTTAGATGGTGATCCAACTGCTACCCAAAGAGGCGTTACTTGGCGGCTTATTAGGAATTTAATATATCAAGCGTTTCTCCCAGAGTTCATGGCTGAAGGAGGAGAACTTATGCAGGACGGCACTGGACCACACCGAGGGCACCTATAAATGAGTTTCTCAAAGAGATGCTTATTCAAGTCGTGGAATGGCCCCTTACTCTCCAGATTTGAATCCCATTGAGAAACTTTGGGCTTTAATGAAAGCTGAACTGTATCGCTTACATCCTGAGCTTGAGCACACACTCTGAATACAGACGAAACCTCACCTGCTCTAATTCGATGTGCACAATAGGCCTAGCATAATGTTGGTAATGGTATACTGTATTGGTTAGCTACCACAATGGATCATAGACTAATACGGTGACTGAGGCTGAAGAGTGGTATACGAAATACTGGTATAAGGTAGAATCTTTGTTAGGTAGAATCTTTGTTTACTTAGAAAAGCAGCATGAAAAGCGAGACTGAATTAGGATAGTGGGCTTGGCTGTCTTGTGGGGGGGGGGGGTGTACAGACTTCTGTACCCTACTGTATGCACAGAATTAGTGAGATTTCAGCTCGGTGGTAGCTACACCGTGTAGACTTCGAATCAATTGGTGCGGCAGTAGGACTCGCTCAGCTTTACTGCTTTCTGGATTCTCCGCAGTTTGTATACTCTAATCCCCGCGGGGACCCCATGAACTCGATCTTCATGTGAGTAGATGGAATTGGAGTATTGACTTGTGACTGACATAGCAGCGGATGACCTCCCCCGCTGCTTCTTGTGCTTTTCCCTTTCTCGCCATCCTTCCTCTCTCATTCCCTCGGCCTTTCCCCACAAAGTGTCTTTGGTGCAGCTTCCGATGCGCTGTACTGTTTTCTGCACAACATCACCGCGCTCCCTACAGTTACCCATATAACTACTGAGGAAAAGCAGCCAACATGAGTGAAGTCGTCGATGAGAAGTCCATGGCTGGAGGAGCTCAGTCAGATCCAATCCACGCCGAGAAGGCCCTTTCGGAAATCGATCATGCCGCCGACCTCGACAGAAATGCAAAGGCTTCCCAATACAAGGCCGATGCTATCGAGGCAGAGAACAACGAGCACAACATGGGTGTGTTCGAAGCAATGAAGGCATACCCTATGGCATCCTTCTGGGCATTTGTCATGTCTTCCTGTATTGTAAGTTAACGCGTGATTCATACGATTCTTCAGATGAGATATGGCAACTAACTTTAACCTTAGATCATGGAGTCTTACGATGTCTTCCTCATCGGTAACTTCGTCGCTTTGCCTGCCTTCATCAACGAATTTGGTATAGTCAACCCCGCAGACGGCACCATGGTCATCGCAACCAAATGGCAATCTGCACTTCAAGTATCTGGACAACTCGGAGCTCTCATCGGTGTGTTTGTTGCTGGCCCTTTGACCAGTCGTATTGGATACCGTTGGGCTACTATCACTGGGCTCATGCTCTTGAACGCCTTTATCTTCGTCTTCTACTTCGCCAGCACCCTCCCAGTCATCTTCGCTGCTCAGATCCTCGAGGGCTTGCCATGGGGTATCTTCATTGCCAATGCTCCGGCCTACTGCTCCGAGATTGTACCTATGAGACTGCGTGCACCTGCCACCCAAATGTTGCAGATGTTTTGGGCTATTGGTAGTATTATCGTGGGTGCCGTCACCTATGTTTACAATGATAACCCAGACGCAAGCGCCTACAGGTAAGTTCATACTGATGAGCAACATTCTTGCTGTGCTAACTTCATTAGAATCCCAATTGCTCTCCAATGGATGTTCCCAACCCCGCTCGCTATTCTCATCTTCTGTGGCCCCGAATCACCTTGGTGGTTGGTACGAAAGGGCCGTCTTGAACAGGCAGCTCACGCAGTTGGTCGCCTAGGTCGTAGATCGAGACTCAACTGCCAAGAGACTGTTGCCATGATGCGTCGTGTCGTCGACCTCGAGAAGTCTGAGAAGGAGCCTGGCTTTACTGAACTTTTCAAGGGCACTGACGCATACCGAACTGCTATTGTCTGCGGCGTGTACTTGGCACAGAACCTGACTGGTAACCTGATTGCCAACCAGGCTGTCTATTTCTTCAGACGTGAGTTGTCCTCCTTCCAGCTCTAAGCAAAACATATATACTGACCCCAACGCAGAGGCTGGTGTCGGAACCAACCTTGCATTCGCCCTCGGACTCATCACCTCGGCTCTTCAGATGATCTTTGTCATGCTTTCCTGGATCCTGACTACCCACTTCGGTAGACGTTCTATCTACCTCTGGGGCTCAGCCTTCAACACCTTGCTCCTAGTCGTGCTCGGTATTGCAGCTTCAGTAGGCAAGTCGAACGCATCTTCACTGGCACAAGCAGCCTTAGGTCTGATCATCTCCGTCATGTTCACTCTAGGTCCTGCACCTGCCTCGTGGGTCATCATTGGTGAGACTTCTGCCATCCGTCTTCGCCCTTTGACCACCGGAATAGGACGTGCTTCATACTATATTGTCGAGATTCCTTGCATCTTCCTCGCTAGTTACATGCTCAACCCAACAGTAATACTCCGCTTTTCCTCCTTCGCAGTCATAATTTGCTAACGCATAATCAAGAGTGGAAACCTTGGCGGCAAGTGCGGCTACGTATGGGGTGGCACGGGTCTGCTCTGCTTGATCACGGCATACTTCTACTTGCCTGAGATGAAGAACCGTTCCTACCGTGAGATCGATATTCTCTTCAACCGCAAGGTATCTGCTCGCAAATGGCCTGAGACCGTCGTCGATATCAACGATGACGAGTAGATGCATCTTTTCATGCAAAGAAATACTCTACTGGGATGCAGTGGGAATCTTCCGATAGACAGGAGAGCATATACACTCGGGGGGTGATTGTGCTCAACTCTACATTATCATTTTCGATTGATTGATATACTTCGTTTTACGTCGTAATATTTTGAGAGATGACACTAGATATACATATAGAGACAAAGACATTCTTCTTTTGATTATAGTGTAATATTACTTTTAAGACACAATGAACACAGCAGTGTGCAAACGATTCTGTGTTTCTCCATGTATGTCCTGTCTGCCTCGTTGCGGGTTTCTAGGTAAGAGGACGGCAAGTTTGGTTTTTGCGGAGTGTTGCTGCAGTGGAGAGGATAGAGGACGGGGCCATTGGAAGCTGGAGCTGAGGCTGAAGCCGTCTCCGCCTCGGCAATGAGTTGTCAAGTGTCAAGTGACATGAGCCTTACAAGTTGATCGTTGACTGATATGACTAGCGCAGCAATTTCACGAAGCTGACTCCAAAGCAGTGATCTGGCTTTGAGGAAGGCCAGGCTCGCGATGTTCCAGTAGCCTGCCTCATGGTATACAGAAAAAGCGGCGGAGGAAAGTCTTATTACTTATTTAAATTATATGCCTCTAAGACGGCTAGAATACTAATAAGCTGACGCGGTTAGCTAGCAATAGGACCTGCTTATCGATATTGGAGAAATGTATATATCAACCTACTTTACTATTATCACACAAGTTGTAGTACAATCAACTCTGCGCCAATTTGGACGTTGGACATGGCTAATACAGTCTTAACTCGATATATGAAAGTCGAGCATATGGAAATGCTCTATACATGGAAATTAGCTCGCGAACTCCTCTATTTTTGGGTGACAACAAGGGAATATGTCACGGTATGAATAGGGGCTGCAATGCCACGTGAAACGCGATCACCACGCGTTGATCTACGCAGGGGTTAGATTCATATATGGACTCGATCCTCTCCCCCTCTCTTGTAGACCTCGAGACAATTCTATCAACTCAATGGAATACCTTCTTGAAGCGTTCCTCTGACCCAACCCAACCCACATCCTGACAGAATACCTTTTCACATGGACATGGGAATGGCTAGTCTGGAATTTGTTAGCATTTCCATATAAGACATGAACATGCCAGGCCAAGAATGGTGGCTGGCAGTCTGGGTTTGTTGTCATTCACAAGTATTCTGTTGTTCTCTTCCATTAAATTTCACCCTCAGACTGGCTAATTCTATCTCCCTAAAGAAGGCTCGCCGACCAGCTGACAGTGAGCCGATTGCGCCAAATGAAAAAAAGCGTTGTAACCAGTGATCGGACTGATCCGGTCTGAGTCGGTCCTGGTTTGGTCTGGACCGCCAAGACTTGGTCTGGTCTACGTTTTGTTGCAGACCATGGTTTAACCGGTCTACACGATCTAACGGGTCCGGCTAAAAATAGCTCGAAACATGAGGCGTAGCGAGGAATTGTGGCTGAAGACACTCAGGAGTCAGGATAACTTGATCACTCCTCTGCTGCAGCTTTAATCATGAATATCCTAGTTGACATGGAGTCTTCGATCCCGAGCCCGTGCACAGTAGGTGCGTTTTATGGTTAAAACCTTTGACCTTGGCAGAGACTTCCTTGCCAAAATGAACTTTTTTGAAGGCAGTCTGCTGGGACTTAGTGCTTGGGAAAACGATGTTACAACATCCACAATTCAAAATTGCTCGAGCAAGTCACAGTGTATAGACTTCGAGCAGTTTCCTGGAGTTGATTTGGACACAATAAGAGTAGGTTCTGGCCTGGAACAAGTTGAAGAGACTGTGGCAGAAGTAGTGCGGCGACTACAAGTAGGAGGAGCCATTGAGTAAGTGCTTACGGCGCATAGTTTATCAATCCTGGCCGTGGAGGGTATACTAGAGGAGCTAGAGATTGTGAGATCCATTTTAGAGGTTCATAAATCAGCTCGGATTGAAGATGTGAGAGGCCAAACCTCGAATAGCTCAAAAGGTATGGGTTCTGACATTCAATGAAGAAGTGCATAGGGAATCAGCATGCTGTGGATTCCCTCCCTACTCATCTACATACATAAGATCCACCGAGCCTTCTAGAGAGGCTATCTTCTGAAAAATGCAATGGAAAAGTGTAGAAAAGTATAGAACCTCTTGTGGAGATAATACCACTCTGGCATTCTTGGCCTTGGCGGTACTTGTCTATCAAGATATTCACGAAGATCCCTTCTGACCTAAGAACATTGACTTACTCGCTTGATTTAATTTACCCAACCACAAACACTGTACCCGAACAAGCGTACGAAAGGGGGGCACATGGAATAGCGAACCATCTCTCCCCAGGCATCACCGAATCACTTGAGACATATGAGATCTTGCCTCTACTGACCACACCGCTGAGTTTCTTACACTGGTACTAAGCAGTTATGTGGAATCGATCACCGCAACTCCATCAACGCCCAGTCTGGCCCGACAACTCGTTGAAGAGTGTGGGATTCGTGAACGTAACAAGATCCCATTGACATGTAATCATTTGATTCCGAGGGAGGTTCTTCAGAAAATGCTGAAGAGGAAGCTGCATACTGTCGATCACCTGAAAGATGTGGCCTGGGTCTACTGTGCTTGTCACAGTAAGTTCACTTCCATTATCTCGAAGCTTGAAACCTCCACCTGGTACGACTGCCAGCAAGCTTTATCTCGTACATCTCTACGTAGATTGAGGAGCCAATGATCGCAACTCAAGCAAGCAAGTTGTGCCCGTGCGTGTTGCTCGCGAGTATGTTACAATGACATGACTTCCATAGTCTCGATGCTAACATGTGTTAGATCAAATTCACAAACTTGCCTCCAACGAGTCACTAGCTTGGAACTGGTCCACCGTCGAGAAGCTACTGGAAAGAGATGGCATCAGGTTCTTTGCAGCTTGGATGGGCAAGGTCAGGGTTTTCGAGGTAGATCATGAAAGCCGGGCATGAATCAATCATCTCTGAAAGCTTTGACTTCTAAATCAACCTCACCCTATGGATATCCAAGTTTGGTGTTTCATTCTCAATGGTGTCTACGTGATTGGTATACCTCCTTTGCCTCCTTCATTTCCACCTTACTTTTGTAATTATAAAGACCCTATATAGTCGACGTTGGGTGACTGCGCTTTGGCGTAGGTTTGAACGGTTGGTGTCAAGCCATCTAGGATCATGGTTGTGATGTTATGATTTTACACATCAATCACCATGGCTCTTAACACCATACTAAGATGGTCTGCCTGTTGACCACGTCCGAGTAATTTGACAGCTGGCATGCAAATCAAGATAGCCGGTGTCAGCATAAATTCCGTAAGAATGTTGTTTACATGAAAAATCGCGCGAATAATAATGTATCCCTCTGGTTCGGCTCGTCTATCCAGGGTAGTATTGGACAAATCAACTCCGAATAGCCAGCCAGCAGACTACCAGACAGTGCTACAAGGGTAGCGCCGCCATTATGTAAATGTGGGAAAAATCACAAAGACATCACTATAGAAATGATTGTGAAGAAACTGATGTTCGTTACTCAGAGATTACATTGCATCATTATGGAGTACTAATTCTTGGGTTGCTGGGCGCGTATCGCAGCCTCATGCTCTATCTTCAACATACTCGCATCGTTCAACTCAAATGCAAAATTCCATCTCTGCTGGGAGACACTGACTTCTCCTTTCTTCAGCTTATCTTCGCCCTTGGTGCTAAACGTGCCCACATGCTGAACCACACTCGGGGTCAACGCCCAGCGGCTCCCCACCGTCCCCGTGTCTCCCAAGGACTCAGCCAGTACATCCACATATCCCAGATGTTTCTCGCGATACCATTCTATCAGTCGCGGGACGCGGGCTTGATTATAGACGAGACCCTGCGCGCAGCAGGCGTATTTGTTCATCTCTTCCACGCCATTGGAGATTGGGAACATGGAAACACGACCGCAGAGGAAGAAGAAGCCTATGGCTATGGCTGTGTATGCTATAGCAATAAAGAAGTAGTGCAGTCGTCTTTTGACGCCTGATAGACTTGAGATCTTCTGGTACCGGTTCATGTAGATGAGGACAGCCAGAACCACGGCAGTCCCTATCATGACAGAGTTGAAGACGTAATAGGGCCAGGATTCCAAGTTCCAGCCTAGGGATGTCTCAGTGTAGAAGAGGCGGATGTAGAAGACTACACACTATTAGTACACCAGTAAGTAGCACCAGCAGCCTTTGCAACTTACAAGCATCCATATTCTTCCTCTTGACCTCTGCCTGAACTCCCTGCAAAGCTGCCTTCGTTCGATGAAACCAACCATCAAGTGCCAGTACATCATCCTCAAACGTAACCACATACTCCGAATTGGCCTTTATACATGCCTCTAGCACTAAAGTATAATCGGAGATCTGCTTCTCTCTGTTCTCCTTATCTTTCTCGAGATCTTTGAGATGCTGCAATTCAGAGCCCTCCTTATGGTACGTCAAGATCTCATCTGCAACATTCCGCAACCATGTCTCATTATATATTGGATGTATGTCTGGGTCCGAATGCGCGATAAACGGCACCAAGTATATCTGATCTCGCTCTGCAGAATTTAAGCCCGCAAGCAGCGAGCCAATTGTAGTTCGTACGTAGACATCTCCGGTAGGGCGGCTCACGGTAGGTATGCCGATGCACAGCAGCGGACGAGTCGTCCCTGGCAGATACGGGATCGTGCGTCTGAAAGGCTTCGTGGCAACAGCTTCGATGAAGGCGTCAGCTTCCTTTTTCCTTATCAGCGAGTACTTCCTGTCGTATGCGGTGGTCGAGTCGAAGAAGTAGGAGGTTGGGTCGCGTGAATATACGCGTTGTGCTCTGAAGAACGCGAGGGTGATGAAGATCAGAGGGAGGATAAAGAGCACAAAGGGCGTCTTCATGGTCCTGGCATTCAATGGATACGAAAGAGTCAACGTGAATGTATGGAGAAGGTTCGGAATGGTTTATTTGAATGTTTACTTTTTAGCAAGATCTCAGCCTTGCCCCCCCCTGAATAACTTAAAAGCAGCTTGAAATATATTCCCCACCAAAATCACATTGATGCTGCAACAACATGTAATAATAAATCCTTCATAGGCGGTTCAGTGCAGCGTATGAGGAATTTCCTCTTCTGCTACCGTACAGAAAGAAGCACCAATTTTTCAAGCATCGTGTCTGAGACCCAGAATGCCAAGCAGACAGGGCAGTAAGCACGTGATAATTAACTCGCTTAGTTATTTGTTTTTCACTTGAATCGATTTACGACTACCTCCTTCCGTGCGGTAAGGAACAATATTGATTTAACATGATCCCGGCATAGTTGAAATTTACAGCAGTTTAAAAGATTGAGCCTCTGAGCCGGAGTTTTCAGCTAATTCTTGGCATTGCTCAACCACGACTACAGATACACAGGAGGAAGATACAGCGGATGTCGATTCAATAGCAACATCTCATGCAGTTCCATACGGTTCTGTAGTTGTAGATCCCCGCTAAATTGCTCTTTGTAACAGAGATGACAAGCTACTTCTCTCTCCCTCCGGATCTCTTTGGCATATTCGACACGCCCGTCACCGTAAATTGCACTCTATTCTGTAAACGGGTCAATTCGCGTGCTTTAAGTGTTTGTCCAAAGGCATATTTGTGGAGGTAACACCTCGTGTACGTTGTAGGTCACTAAAAGATGGGATTACCAGTATACTGATTTCCAATTCAGATGATTCAGCTGAAAATCACGCCTAAACCTGTTTCTTCACCGCAGGTCACAACCCTTGATTCGAGTCTGCAATGATCATGATTGCTTTACGACGTGGATATGACATGGACAGACTTCTATTGACTACTGTTCTCCCTCTCAGCAACAATCTTTATTAGTGATAAGTGCAGTGGCTGAGTCAAGTAACAGCAGTAGACTGATTTCCTGACACAGTTTTGTGCGTAAGAACGCCCCTCTGTGTCAATCGAGCAATCACTTCGTAGCCGCAGACATTGACGACAACCTCGCTTTCGCCTATGAACGCAATTACAGATGTCCCTGATGCAAACACAAGACGCAAGAACTACATGCATATTGGAAGACTCACGTTGTCGCGAAACTCGTCATCAACTATGATCGATAGGTCCATCGCCATGATCTGTTGAAGAGTCAAGCAAGGTTGGGTGGTACATGAATGCAGGGGAAAATGGCACATTGGTAGGCCCTGTTGGGGAATGTTCTGCGCAGAGTAAGTCATCAGTGAAGTGGAAAATTGGTCATGAACATAACATGATTCGTGTGTTATTGTGAGAGGCCAAACCTCGATAGCTCAAAAGTTTATGGGTTCTGGGATTCAATCAAGAAGTGCATAGGGGACTAGCCTACTGCAGATTCCCTCTTTATTTGAGTATATTTCTGAGATCCACCAAATATTCTAGAGCCGTAGTCTTCTGACAAACACAAAGGAAAAGCGTAGAACAGTATCCGTTCAGCTGCGTCCAGCTTTCCGTAGTCCGTGCACCAAGGAGGCTCGCTTATATCTAACCAATTAGAGAGCTAGGATTTGGTGCCAAAATCATCAATCCTTACTTCTCCTAATTAAAACACTCAAAGCACCTATTATTATTATTATTATTACATAAGTGGACCTCACACTGCTTGCAGACAAATATGGACGAATGGTGCGTGCTTTTTTGGCCCGTTTTAGACGCACAATTTTGCTCAGTGCAATCCTCTTTGGCGGCCACCCCCCCAGTCTCAAGCCTTTGATTGATCCATTTACGTGCTGTGTCAGCCTAAGGCTATGTAGCACGGCTATGTCCTAGAGCATAGCTTGTTGTATGTAGCTAATAGCTATTCCCAAAGTGTTTGTCTGAATATCTTCCAAGTGACAGTGAGAGTCTAGCCCTAGTTTGCAGAGGTCTGCTGCTATTAACGTGCAATTGCTCGTTCCTAACCCAAGTATTCAAACACCATAAACCTAGCATGATAGCGAAATAAGAAAAGAAACCTGAAATATATTGCTGCCTAATCAGCACTCCCATCTACTTTTTGGTCTTCCTGATCATTTCCTCTCCCCAGATGCCTGTCAGGGAAATACAGAGCAAGGTCGTATATTAGTAGTCAAAACGTCTACGAAGAGGTAAGAATTGCAAAGCAAGCTCTCGAGATGTTTACAGGATCGTTCCCAAAGAGGCTTAGCCCCCGCACCACAGCTCGCTAAGATGCTCTATCACATGACTCTTTCCCCCATCACAATGCCACTTCCGGTGGCAATTCCTGTAACTTCTTTTCTTGCGCTTGCGTAGTGTTGGCACCACAACGTCAAGTGTTCTGATGTCTCCTTCCTTCTGCAGTTGCAGAGTACAATTTCCAAGTGTTTGAATCGATAAAGATCAAATCTCAAGCCTTTACAAGCTATACAATATCCCCTCCACGCCTTACGTGCAGCAAACCGGCGTTTTGAGCAATCAGGTGATCAAACTCGTCAACAGCTCCCATATGACAATTATATCCGTCTGCAACTCTAGAAATTGAGAGCTCCTTAGTAGCCTGGCTAACAAAGGTATTCGTGCAATCTTTGCTTTAGACGCAGTCTCCTTAGGCTTCTTCACCGTAGAACTCGAGATCACCTGTCATAAAGGGCAACTGCATTAGGACGAAGGCTTGATCTTTCCATCCAATGTGACACACTTCAACATTGGGTGTGTACAAAGAATACATCTTTCCCCATGGTATTAAGCCTTTCTTATCCTCCTTAAGCTCTAATAGCTCTTTAATAACTTCTCCAGTGTCTCTACACCTCCCTGTAATAGCAACTCCCTTGGAGCGAGCATGTTAACAAATTAAGTAGAAACAAAGAGATTTTTAAGGTAGACATGGTAGCCAAAACCATGAGGAGAATTAGGCAGGCAATTAAACAAGTGCAGGACTACTTCTTGCGTCTTATTGACCCGCCATCCCTCCCTTCCCTCCTCTTTCATCCCTCCAAGCTCCCTAGGAGTAGGAACCCTGACAGGCCAATTCTTAACTCCAGGAACATGCAAGTAAGGAGTTTCTTTGGTCTACCCCTTAAATCTTATATCCTGTCCATGTAGGCTTATTTGGGAACATAGTTGTAAGGGTTGGGACCCATATGGGTGCTCGGGCCAACGCCCTCGCTCTGCACTGACTCCAGACCAAGTGGGCCAAACTGGCATTGTCCCAGAACCTCATATTCCATACAATTCTATACTTTTCCTTGTATTTGTCAGCAGGCTGCTTCTCTAGAAGATTCGGTGGATATTATACATGTAGATAAATAAGGAGTGAATCTGCCTTACGCAGATTCCTCATGCACTTCTTAATTGAATTTCAGAACCCATAACCTTTTGAGCTATTCGAGGTTTGGCCTCTCACAATAGTTGTCTCCTTTGATTGTCCTTCAAATTGAAAAATTATCTCATCAACTGCTAAGTCTCGCCCAGGCTTCCATACTCTCAAATTGACCCCCTGAATAAACCTACTTAAGGGCTCAACTTAATAGTTAATCTATTAGTAAAAATCGAGCTATTATAGAAACAGTATTACTTATCTTGTCGTACGCTCCTTTCTCTCCCTCTCCTTGGAATCGCACACGTATATGGAGCTCTTGGAATCTGTCCCTGCCCATGTACTTCTGAATAGGATGTATTGGGCCATTCTTTGAGGTTTTCAAATAGTCATATATCTCGTTTTCGATGTGTAGAGTCATATAGATTCGAATCGCAAAGTAGAGATTTTTCTATCCAGAGCACGTTGGATACCAACCATCTGCACGCGCACGATGGTAAAAATAGACTTGAGGTTCTCGTTAGACTCATTCGTCTTCTTAACCATCAAATCGATGATTTTGGGGGTGTAATATAGCGTGAACAGCGTGATAGGATTATCAGGGGAGACATTTTCTGGCAGTGTAATCTCCCAATCCCAATTTGGTAATTGCATTGGCTCAAAGCCTCCTCTTTCCTTCTTAACGGACAATCGTTAGTCTGGAGGGTTCCTTTATCAGTAGAATTAAATACAGTGTCTTCAGGCATCGTGGTGGTGATGTAATTGATGAAGTAATTAGTTTGTTTACATGTAAACAGAGCATCTGAGTTTTGGTGTTCATCAGAATGAGGGTTATTTAGGATCACGTGAGACTTGAAGCTGGCCGCAGCTGAACGGATAGAATAGAAGGTCCTGGCGAGAAAGAATGTCACAACTCAAATCACGCGACCCGTCCCGTCGAGCGGGACGAACAAAGCCGACTCTCAGCCAAAGGACTGGGAAAAATGGACATTGGAAGAATTCCAGGCTGAGGCCTCCGTTGGGGGAGGTACTTCAGCTCTTTTGTG
>MU253937.1:0-49523 GCA_019669825.1 Calycina marina | reverse complement strand
AGGCGGCTTTTCCCTGGGTATACTTAGAGCCTCGGACCATTAGGGTTCGAGATTAGTCATGATCAGCGCACACAGATTCTCTGTAAGACGCTTAATACAATTTCATTCATTCAGCTAGTACACCTGCTGACCTGGTAGATAGTTTCCATCGCCACCTGTGACGCTCAGATGCTAAAATGAACAAAACAGCTTTGGAGATGATGGCCACTGTTAAGACTCTGGCATGAAGCTATTTGAGATTGGAACATGGTAGCTCTGTACAAATTTCTTAGCGCTCTTGAAAGCGGTATATAATAAGATACTCCCCACTGTTGCTGTCAGACATTCATTATTGCTCTGATAAGCTTTTGATACCCACCTTCTCCATGTAGTATATAGTACATACAGATCACCTAAACCTAAATAGGCTGTCGAGAAGATGAGACGCCTCTCAAAATCAGCGTTTAGCCGCAAGATGCTTTTTTCTCTTTCCCAGTAAAGGAAGATCCTGAGACGCTCTAGTATGGTAGCTAAGTACTAGGTCGAGCTGAGCCTCATATTTTGTTATACACTGTGGCATACAAGCTCACCGTCTTAGTTTTTTGGAACTATGCGAGTTTTGGGGCAAGAGACGACTCTCGATTTTCAAGATGGCTGAAAGCCTCGTAGCTCGGTTATACCGACCTCGAGTATCAGGATCGATTACTTTTGTCTCCATCTTACTTGTTGTGTGTACAGCCGTGGAATCGACAGCAAGTTTTCCTTCCAAGAACTCATCTGTGGTAAATTCACTAACGATAGCTATGCAGACCTTTGGATATGACAACTCTATGATGTTTTTCCTTCTATTTATTACGAACTCGTATTTTCTTCCAGCACGTTTGCTTCAGGAACGGCCTTAACATTCTCTCAGGATACAACCACTACCTCGATCTCACTACCGCTACCACTGGTCTCGCAACCTCTGCACTGTACATTGGCGGCGCGCTTGCCAGTCTGAGTTATGGTGCAGTGGCTGACGATCTTGGTCGGCATTATGCCCTGTTTTGTGAAGCACTTTTCATCTTCTTCGCGGTCGTGATTCAGACTGTTGCACAGAATCTCGCCATGTTCGTCACTGGACGCATTTTGGTTGGATATGGAACAGCGGCTTCTACGCTCACTGGGCCCGACGCTTGTCGCTGAGACACTCCATTATCAATACCGAGCTTGGGACTTGGGTCTGCTGAATGATTTCTACTATGTAGTAGGTGACCGTTTTCAGAAGAGCGTTTCCTCTCTCGTCTTGCCTCTCTGGTGGACTTGCTCCTCACCTCAAGTTTTTCTACACCATAATCTCTGAAAGCTTTCACGTGTCCTCAGCCTTCCAATTGGCTGTTAACTGACCCCAAAAGTTTTATAGGGAGGAACCTTTACTGCTCGCAATGGTGGAGGTGTCGGGCTTTCAACTTGGTCTTGGGGGCTTCCTTCGGCCTTCCAAGCAATCTTCAGGATATTATGTATCATGAATGTCCCATTCGTGCCCGAATTCCCTCGATGACTAACCTTCCAAGACGGTAAAGAAGAAGCCCTGATCGTTGTTGCCCAAACCCGCGCAAACGGCGACGTGAATGCTCCCATGGTGCTAGCTCAGTTCAGAGAAATTGTTGACACGATGGGCTACGAGAAGAACGTCGGTGAAACACTGAGCTTGAAGCAGATGGTCAAAACGCCCATTACGAAGAAGAGGATGACACTGGCGCTGAGCGCGGCCGTCTTCTCCATAATCTTGGGGAATGTCATTGTCTCTTACTATCTCGACCCCATGTTGACAGCAGCCAGAATCACCTCAGTTATTGCGCAGCTACAGATAAATATCTTCCTTATATCTGGTGTTTCTATTGGGCGCTGGTAGGTACCCATTTCATGAAAGCCATCGGACGTCGCCTCACCGGAATAATCAGCACCACCTGCCTCACAGTCTTCCTTTTCATGGTCGGAGCGCTCACCAAGACATTCGGAACATCGGGCAATGCAGCCGGTATCTACGGCACCGTTGCAGTGATTTTCTCCTTCCAAGGTGTATACTCCTTCGACTGGACACCCCTGCTTTACCTCTATCCACCAGAAGTGCTCAACTATCCCATCCGCGCGAACGGAATAGATATCTTCACCTTCGTGCTCAATAGGATGGCAATTCTCTTTGTCTTCAGCTTCCCCCTTACTATGGTTGATCTCGGGTGGAAGACATAAATGATAAATGGCAGCTGGGACGTGCTCGAGGTCGTGTTCGTCTGGCTTTACTGGGTGGAGGCGAAAGGCAAATCGCCGGAGAATATCAATGAGTTGTTTGAGGGGGCGAAATATAGCGATGTGCCGGATCTGGAGAGTATTTGTGCTGGTAATGGGAAGTAAATTTTGGAGGATGTGTTGTATGAGCAAGAAGTCCACCACCTCGCCTAAGCATGAAGACAACATCAGACAGATATCGAAGTGATTGAGTCAGATATCTACCACAGACTCATTGAGTGCTTAGCTGACTCGCAGAAGTCTTGTGGCTGAACAGTATAAAAGCGGATGCAGGTCGAACTAGTATATCTATTCCCGACCTCGTTTTTCAAGCCCATCAGAGACTGACACTATGGGAGAATGAGGACGAAAGGATTCTTCCCTCATAAACACAACATTGCGCGAGGGTTTTATACTAGACCAGAATACCGCTTCCTGTCGATTCCACAATGTGAGTCAAGTGAGAACTCAGCTGAGATCCCTAGTGCGATTCCGGTATATTGGGGGAGCCATAAAGGAGCTTCCTTCTCCCTTTCTCCTGGACACTGAAACACAATGATCTATCGAGTCTTAAACCCAGGCGTACTCAACAGCTCGTCCTGCAGCGAAGACAAACGGTTTCCTATTCAGACCTCAACGTGGTTGCTCCCGGGCCCGGAACCTGATATCGTAGATAGTATCTTTTCTTCTCGCGACAGTACCGCTCTTTCGAAAGCGACGGCAAAATCCTCAGATGTGTGCAGCGTATGAGAGTGTGGAATGTTGTTGCAATTCCAGCGTTGCTATCTTCGTTATTGTCGTCTATTTTGCTGTTGTTGCTACTACTGTACTGTGTTGAAGATGCTGAGTGTTACCCCATATTATACAGTGGAAATATGAATCAAGTTTGTATTTTGAATCGCGGCACCGTCTATACCGTCTATATATGCGAGGGGGACACAGACATCTCTGGCTACAGTTTTCGACGCGGAACAACTTCTGAGCTACAAGCAACACATCGCACCATCTTTTATGTTAGACGTTGGATCTCGCTGGCTTGAGAATACGAGAGTCATATCACTCACAGCTAGGAGAGTTCGACGAGCTCACTTGCGGGATCTCATGCTAGAGTTGGAGGAGCGTAAAGCAACCACCACGCTACATTGGTAAGTCCAAGGTACTTAATTACAAGAAGTGGAAACCCTGATGAGACGTCTGTACGAGAAGATGGAACTCATTAGTATTCATTGCAAGATCATATCATAGGCGTCGAGTGGTAGATCAGTGTGTTTGTTCTTGCTTGGTATTTCTGTCATTGAGAGATCTTAAAGCCGACAGTCTGTAGTTGTTGAGGATTTGTTGTCGTCGAGCAGCTGTTGCTGATGTCACAAATTGTGAAGTGCGTAGTGGTGTGGCAGTTAAGATGTCGAATGAATTGGGATATCTGGCGCACGCAGAAGGGCAACGTATCTTGAAGAGTACCTATGTTGCCTGCTGAAAAGTCTCGGAAAGACCCGGGATGCGAATCTCAGAATTTATCTGTTCCATTTCGTTATGATGCTGCTGTGCTTGGACAAATTGCATCTGATGAGCTATTATGCTTGAGGGTTCTCGCTTAAGCCCCTTTTCGGATGATGCGACCAACTACGTCCAAATACGCTTGGAAAACTAGAGCACTACGACGAATCTATTCTATACCAGCGAGTATTGATCTATGACCGCCGTCTATGTATTTACGTCTCTCTTTCTCGCACGCTCCGCTCAAATCGCCAGCACCAACACCTTCCAGATATCTACACGATCACCCTTTCCACGAGCTTATACCAACCAACCTCTTTCCCCAAATCATCACCTCAAACACACTCAACTTACACTCGACCCTGAAATACCCCGCCCACGCCCTAAACAACCCAAACAGGTTCCTCGGCCAAAACAGGCTTCCCATCCCTCTCAACTCCTCGACTCTTTCCTCAAACACCGTCCTCGAGCAATACCGCGCTAGAATCAGAAATGTACGTACAGGTCCCTGGCGCGTATGGAGATTCTCGTCAAGACTTCTTGTCAAGTCGTTTGTTTTGAGGATGAGGAGAATGATGCGTGGTACCTGTCCCAGCATCTCGACGAGTTGCTGGAGCATTCCCTCGCCGAGTGCTTCGTTTATCATCTTTTTCTCCTCATCGCTCCTCGTCGTCGCGACCGAAGATGTGAGGATACGATAATCTCTCCCCGTAATAGCGCTCGCAAAGAGCGGAAACTGTGCATCAGTCACCCCCGCCACCTCTTTACTATACTTCCTCATGCCCTCCTCATCAGTATCTAGAACCGCCAGCCACAGCTTCGCATAGCTGCGTCGCAACTTCATCGGTATATCCCTGTAAAGCCCGTGGTCATACAGCACAATGTCGAATTTTGCACCGCGCCGCGAGGGATTGAGGCGGATCGCGAGGTTCCCGCCGTGAGGGTCGCAGTGCAGCGGTGCATTGGCGCCGAAGATCATCTCGTTGAAGATGCGTGCGAGCGCAGCGGAGACTTCGTCTCGGTCGATGTGGTTGGTGTCAAGGAAGGCGAGGTCATCTAGACGGTGGCCAGATACGTTTTCCATTACCAAGATACGTCGTTTTGCCCATAAAACCTCGGGGATGACGAGCGGTAGCTCGGGGAGGTGAGAGAAATATTCCTTTGCTCGCATAGCGTTTTTGCTCTCCAATGCAAAGTCTAGTTCTTGTGGTAAGGAGTACTCCATTTCAGAAGACAGCCACTCGAGATCATAGTTGGGGAAGAAGCGTTTTAGAGTTGAGAAAGAGAAGCGTGTGAGTGCGAGATCGAGGCTTGCCCATTCATCGAGGGATGGATGCTGGACCTTTACAGCGACTTTCTGGCCTGTTTCTTTGATAGTTGCGAGGTGTACCTGCGCGAGAGATGCGGCACCAATTGGTTGTTCTGTGAACTCGGAGAAGAGGTCGGAAATATGCTCGCCGGTATCTTTCATGAACATATCCTCTATTGATTGGTAGGAGGAAACGGGACATTTGTCTTGTAGGGGGATAAACGTGTCGCACCATTCAGTTGGGAGGAGGTAGTTCATTGCGCTCTGTCGTTCATCAGTTACTCTCCTATCTCTCAAAACCTGCTGAAGAACATACCAAATGTTGCCCAAGCTTTATGAATATACTCCCATTCTTTTCCAGCACCTTCAACGTCCGATTCGCACACCGCTGATGACAGTCTTTCAACGCTTTATTCTGCGCTTCCATATCCTCGATATTCTCGTTCGCATTCAGCGTTACTCGGTAACTGTCTCCTTGTCAGTACTCTTCTTAGCCTCTTCTTCTAATCCTCCCAGTCCTTTCCCTTCTCCTTTTCTCCAAGCTTTCCAAAACGCCTGTAGAGGAATTAGGGTACATACTCATTAATATTAACAAACAAGGTACTGGCTACCCTGCCGCTCCTTTCAGCAGCTTCATACGCATGCCGCACATCATCACCAAACCCCACCGCCAGCGTTCCCACACTGACCGCCGCACCCATCGCAGCTACTATTATCTTGCCCTTACTCTTGGGCCGAAATATCCTGCTTCTTGTGCCATATCCTCTCTTTCGTGCTGTGTTTCGTATAGCTCGCAGTGGCGTGGAGGACTGTCGTATGTAAGAGCTGCATGTCCATAGACTCGGCTTTGCGAAAGTCGCAAAGCTGAATGCCTTCATTGTAGCGGCCAATTCGAACAGCAGAGATCGGGGGAAGGAAAGCGCTATATAGGTACCGACATATTTTGTCGTTTCTGGGGAGACAGAAAGAGAGTGAATGCGTTCTATAAAAATGTTGAGAACGATGTCCGTGATCTCATCCCGGGCTCGAACGACAAGGATCTCGAATTCCACCACATCCTCCACCTGCTCCCCTCCTCTTCAATACACCTCACAATATGTAAACATGCCGCCCAAATTCAATTTAAACTCGCGAGTGCGTCTTGCTGTTTTTACTCCCAAGCTATGCCAATTCTCTTCCTCTGCGTTATCTCAAATCATGGGCTTTACACTCTACTTCACTCACTACGGTTTCGGACTTTCTGGTACTAATATCTTTTCATAGACTATAACTGCACCCTTAGCAGCCTTCTGCATGGCCTCTATCCTCTTCGTCTACGCGCGCACATCCATCCAAGCCGCAAAGCAGAATGCGAAGCAATATCGCGAGGCAGATGGTGGACAGATCAATTGGCATAACGAGACGTTAAGAAGACATGGGGCACTGGAGAAGCCGGTGGAGGGAGGGATTATTGGCGAACTTGCTGGTGAGTGGAGCTTTTTTCTGGCTCTTTTGGGGGAATTAGGTAGTGACAGGAAGGTAAAGATGGAGGAGAGGGGATGGAGAGCTTGAACTGTCTCAAAAGCTTAAAGAACCCCGGAAGTCTGAGTTTGAGTTTGGGGGATTTCAGGAACTTCAAGAGTTGAGGAGCTTCAGTAAAACTACAGAGGAGAATGCATGGACTGACCATGTATCGTGTAGGCCTTGCAAAAGAGAGGAATGTCCCAACGCTAGGCGAGACAGACGAGGAGCGGCAGGTTCGAGAAATGAGTGGGAAGAAAGGCCGTGGCTGAAGCATTGCTGTTTACGATTTGACGAAAGAAAGAAATACGTCTTCGCATCAAGTACTTCTAGACCACGGCGAAAGACCGTGAAGAAAACTGGCTTGTACAGGTGGAGCTGATGATATATGCTTTCCCAAAAAGTTAGAACTGGAATGTTATCAAAATGCATACTTCAGCCTTGTAAGCTCGGGTTCAAGAGCTCATCACTGGACAATTCATGCAATCAGAGCCCACAAGCTTGCAAGCTCGGTACAAAACACAGTCAAGACATCATGTATGTTTGCATTTGCAGGCATATCTCCATGTGATCTTTCTATAACTACACAGCCACTATGAAACCTAGTGGCTTCAACTGGGTGGTATCGCTTGCATATCTCCAAGACTATATCATCCATCGTCAATCAAAATCCCGCGCTGCCCCTTCTCCACCACCGTACCGTAATCTATGCGCTCGCGTGCGTTATGCCTATTTTTTTGCCCAAAATTCCTGCTTGGAGCTCGCATCATCACCAGTTCTCAACATTTGGTTGGTGTGAATGCATCTCCTTATGTTCATCTCCCCGCATGTTGTAGGAAGAGCTATTTCTAGTCTAGTGTGCTTGTTGATCTTGTTGAAGTTTCAAGGATGCGACCAAGTCCCGTTCTCCTTCTCCAGACCCTCGGCTTTAGAATGGTAGAACTGCTTCATCAGAAACTCATACATCAACAACGTCGTTGTCGCCGCCGGTACCGCCCTCATCATATTCGTACCCATGCCCGCATAAAACGCCCGCCACCCCTCCTCTTTGTAGATCGTCTGCGCCGTCGTCACGATTCCTTTGTATCTCGGCAGCACGGCCTTCGTCTTCGCTAGTAAAGCTGCAGCGCCATGGTGTTCAGATGCTTCGAGCCCACCGCGGAAAGTAGCGTATTCAGAAGATGCGGAGGGCATGGAGCGTTGTTGTGTTTGTAAGCGTGTACGGATCACTTCGTGTGGGTAGGTAGCGGAACTGGCCATTACTTTGCTGAGCACGCTCGCGGAGAGGACGCCGACCCAGTGCGATCTGTGGTCACCTTCTGCTGACATGCCCATCCCTTGGCCTGTGAAGCGAGTCTTCAGATACTCGTAGGCTGGGAATTGAATCGCTACATGGGTTAATCCTAGCAGTGCAGGCGTGAGTCCAGAGTAGAATGAGAGTATGCCTTCGGTGGTATACATTTTCCTTGCAGCATCAAGCGTCGATCTGTAATGCCACGGCGGTCTGGCGCCATTACTCGTAGATTTTCGACTGACTTGCGACATTAGTCTTGTTTTGATGACCCATATCGGATTCGTGACCATTGTTGAGCTGGTTCCTGCAACGATCGAGCTGCAGAAGTTAACAATGTTCGCATTGTCTGCATCACACGCTTATTAGCTTACTTTCGAATTCCTGGATTCCTCGACAGAGGGGATAGATGGAAAGAGGAACAAACCATTATACTCCTGGAAAATCTCCTTGCTCTTCCCATACACAGTAAACCACACCGCCCACGTTGGCAAAT
The DNA here is from genome assembly GCA_019669825.1 of Calycina marina. Classification (NCBI taxonomy): domain Eukaryota; kingdom Fungi; phylum Ascomycota; class Leotiomycetes; order Helotiales; family Pezizellaceae; genus Calycina; species Calycina marina. The sequence goes on along the minus strand of MU253937.1, from coordinate 41,183 downwards.
AGCCCAGTATAATCGGTCCCAAACCTCTATACATGCCCTTCAGACCCTCCTCGCGCCAGATCACCCGCGCCGTGCCCACCATGCCTCTATACACCACATTATTTCCAGCAGAACTTCCTCCTGCCCCTGCAGCATTTTGCGATGCTCGAAATCCACCCTGTGCCTGCAGCTTCGTCTTGATAACATCCAACGGACAAGTGACTACTCCGCTCGCGAAACCACCGGTCGCGCCGGCTAGAGCATTGAAGACACTATCAGAGCGGCCCATGCAGAACTGCTCGAATGGTGTGATCTTGCTCTCATCTTTTGGGGAGGAGCCGTCATAGTTCTTTGGTACCACGGCGGGTGTGGAGGAGGGGGACATTATATTGTTCTCTCCGTGCACTCCTCGCAAGCCCAGGGGTATATTACGGAGGGAGTTGTGAGGCTATGAGGTGAGAGGAGCGGTCGTGCGGGGATGGGAAAGATCCCACGCAGCCAGGCACAGTTGCTAACGGTTGTGACGGGCCATTGGCGATTGTAGTTGACAGCGTGATTCTTCTATGCCTTGAGTTCGTAGCCAGCTGGGTTGATGTAAAAAAAAATTGCCGTTGGTGTTGAAGGTCGTGCCCTGGAAAGTAGATAAGGTGTGTAGCTCTGATAAGCGTGAGCGAGCAACTTGTCAACGAAACTCCCTATTATTAGGTACGTATGCGTCCGTTTCAATTCGTCTAAGCAACTGTGTGGCAACTATATCAAGCTTCACTTCGGACCTCAGTAATATTCTTAGGAAGCAACTTGCTCTGATTCTGAATCCAGAGCCATTCTGCGTATAATCTGAGTCTTGGTCAAGGACCACGAACGAACTAAGAAAGTGGGGACATCCCAGCAGAAATCGCCAAGCCCTTAGCTCTAAATCCAAATCATCGCCGACAACGACAACCATACCATAAGAAATCACCTACGCTACGCTACAGAGCCAATTGATACCACACAGCACGCACGATGTCTCAACCCTCCTTCGCCGCCTTCATCGCCGGCAAGCCATGGCTCTCGAAGCCTATGTATAAGATTGCAAGTTGGTACTGTCAAGCTGCCGGTTACAGACAGCTTGGATTGAGGTACGGCCCTACCCCCCGATGCTTGAGGCACAAGAACGTCGAATGCGCACAGGCAGACAAATGGAAATGTGCTGATGGAGGAACAGGGCCGATGATCTGATCCCCGAGGAATCCGAGACCGTCCTGCTTGCGCTAAAGAGGCTGGATCAGAAGGAGAGCTATGATCGTGTTTATCGCCTGAGACGTGCTTTCCAGGTATTTGGCCTTCATTCCCTTCATCTGATGCTTACTGACATGCGCCCTGTAGATGTCGCTCTCGCACAAACTCTTACCAAAAGAACAATGGACCAAGCCTGAACAGGTACGCCCCAAGCGCCACGATGCCTCCCTATACCGAGCGCAGCTAAGACAGTTCCATATCCACTGGGATGGAAGGGAAGAATAGAGGCTAACGGGAGACAGGATTACGCATACTTGAGTCCGATCATCAAGCAAATTGAGGCGGAGGCGAAGGAGAAGGCTGATTTGGAGACTTTGGTTCCGAACAGGAAGTAGAGAGATGCTTGGGAGATGAGGGTGTACTATGAATGCATGGTTGGGGATGGGGGAAATATGAGCGGGTGAGACTGTACTGTATAAAGGCTAGAGACAGGAGAATGCGAGAATGTGCTATGAAGACGTTTGTGTTTTGAGCTTGGTGAGATGGCGCGTGTGATGAGTTGGTGTTAATTATGGCCAGTATCTGATAACGGTTGATTATGTTGAGATCGCTGGGTTTGAGAGACTTTGGCAAAAGGATGGGGAAGTGTTAGTTCATACTGTCGGTGATGCTGTGGCATTATCGGGCTGTGTGCAGCAATTTTCACAACACAGCGGAAGCTACGTCTCTCATGCCTTCATTGTGGTTCAAGGATCCCATTGCAGTACTAACAGCACGTTTCAGGGCAAAGATAGACGGAGACACAGGCGCATACAGTAGATCACAAGGATTATATTAACTTTTCTCCAATATCCATACACTATGTAGCCTCCTACCATCCCGGCCTGAGAGCCATGAGCATCCGTCCTTCATAGCCATGGCCGCCATGAATGTCAGATGCAAAAATGAGTACATCCTTCCATTACAACAGAATTTGCCTCAAACATGCAAGTTCCATCGCCCATAGCATGAGAGGTCGTAAAGACTGCTGAGTATCCCCATTTCAACTCCAACCCCAGAAAGTAGAAAAAGTAAAATGTCAGTACAAGAAATCGAAATCGCATGAGCATCTACTCTGCGGAGTTGGGTGTGTATTCTGAGTCGTTTCTTCATATTCTTGGGTCCAGACAAAGATGAACGGGGTGCTTTCCAGGAGTCTCTCTTTCCTTTCACTGAGGCTCCGTGCATGGCTAGGAGGGCATATCATTGAGAGGTGGGGTTTCTAGCCTTTCTGTTGCTGTGTTGCGTGCTTCTTTTACGCGTTTCCAGGCTTCTCGTCCGTATCTATGTGCCATACCACGTAGTTTGGTAGGCCGACCACTTCATATCCTGCTCGCTTGGCCATCTTGGCGAAACCTTCTGTTTCTGCTTGGTTCTCGAATGCGTATGCTGGGAAGTTTATTCCTGGGATTTTATCAGCGAAGGCCTCTGCAGCATCTTCCAGCAATGCATACCTGATCTGTGTACATCAGCCTTGACAATAATGTTGACTCCTCCGATTCCGTCAAGCTCTATCTCTTCGTCCTTGTTGTGTCTCCAGTCGCCCATCTTAGCCATGTATGTACGGCCAGTAACAAACTGCTTGTAACCTTCCACAATAACAGTATCCTTTGGGAGGCCTTTTGCCAGCTTCAATGCCTTATCCGACTCGATCCAGGAGTTATAGTCGACTGACGGTAAGTTAGTAATGTGACACAAAACATGGAGAAGCCCAGACTTACATCTTCCTTCGATATCCTTCCCGTCCTTGTATCTGTGGAACCAGACGTCTATCAAACCTTAGCAATGTTTCTCATGTATATCGAGAACGAAACATACTGGGCACAATGATGTCCCGATCATGCGCAACAAAGTCCTCTATGATGTTGTGAGGACTATCGACGATATCCGAATCTCTCCAGTATACCCATGAGTGCTCGGTCTTCAACGCAGCAGATAGCAGGTAATTTCGTGCTCTTGCCATGACCTTCCTTCTGGGAGCTTGAGCCTCGAAGCCATGTCGTTCCTCTACACTTTGGCTGGTGATAGCCCCGAAGTCCTTCTCCACGATAAGTACACTATTGAATGGTAGGGTGTCCGTCTGCCTTTGTATCCTATCGAGTTCGGCTGCGAGCACTGCGAGGGTGTCATCCGTCGAGTCGCCTACGAGGAAACCAAGATCTATGAGGTGATGAGGATATGTAAGTTCTGTCAAGAGGTCGAAGTATTTCGGTAGATAGAATGAGGCATCTCGCAGAGGTGTCAATATCAGGACACGCTCTTCGTTTGCTACAGCTTTGGGTGTCGATTGTATGGCGTTGAGATCCACACGCTTGATAGTGGAAGAGTTCACGACCAGCGGCTCGTGATGGTTGAACAGAACTGGCGTCTGTAGATGAGCGGTCCAATCTGCCAATTCATTCGCGCTCATGTGCATCGGCGGTTTCGAAGGTCCCCAGCAATAAAATCTGTGTGTTGAGACGTATGTTAGAGCTTGGTTCACGTAATGATGCAATCCGAGTATATCGGGAGGACTCGTACTTTTGCATTTCTGAAGCCCCAGAGCTCACTCCCTTCCACAGTAATATTACTATGCCGGCAAGTGCCAGACATAACAGAAATCGTGTACGCGTCAGGAATACCCATATTACCCTCGTTGGAGGCAGGCTGTTCTTCGCACTCTTCCACGTAACGCCGCCTTTAGGGAGTAGCATTCTGGTTGAGCGTCCCGTGGGCGCAACACCACCAAATTAAAGTATGCCTCTGGGACAATCGTTCAAGGAATAAACGAGCTCGTAATGATGTGTTCGTGGAGGTTGCTGGCTATGGTGAGGAAAGGCGTTGTGGTGAATAAAGGTGTTCTGGTGGTTGTCGGTGTGTTCTTGGATAGATTGAAGCAAGTTAAGTTGCACACAGATGCGTGAACAGGGAGAACCAAATTAGGCTCTGCCAAGGCTAAAGCCCAGATACAAGCATAAGTCCTGAAGGTGGAGATAGTGAATGTGATTAAGGCCACTGATTGGGTGAGTAGATTATGTAAGTACGATTAGGGAGGTTTAGCGAAAAGTTTGGGTAGGGGATTAGGCGTGTTCAGTTAGGGCATGCTACAGCGTGTGGGTACGCCTACGTATACTTCGGCGCGGACAGACGTCAAAACTGCAGAAATTGAAGTTTATGCTAGCTACCTAGCCTTGCGAGTACCTACATACGGTATCTCTCGCATACTGGGCAAATTTGTTTGGAGGCTTTTGCATGGTGGAAATTCTCCACTACCCGTATAGTAAAGCTATATATAGGTCGATCTTCAACTAGAAGATCTCATGAAAATGGACATATCAAGTCCAGATATATCACGTGAAATGATGAAGCATACTTTGCTTTGAAGAAGTTGGGAAACAACTTCAATTCAGCTAGCCAGACCATTTCTATATAGGTAGCTTGGTAGCAACGGCATTCATCAAAGCACTTCTTTGATACTTAGAGATACCTAGTGGTCGCAAACAACAAGTGACTTCTGGCCCTTGCTTAGCTCTTGACTTCAACAACTCCAGGCTGCCTCGTCTTCAACTTTTGTCACCACAGAAGCACTCAAAATCGCTAGCATTGTCATCCCCACTATCTTGCGATCACAAAACTTGATGAATCCTGCACAGAGCTTCAATCGTTTTTGTCAACAGCTTCATTCCATTCAATTTGCCACTCTACCTCATAGTTTGTACTAATACCAAACCTCCAGATCTAGCGCTGCATTGAGGCACCTCAGACTTCAATTGGAAGTGTCTGCTATTGAGATCAGCCGCACAACTTTCAGATCTTGAATCATCAAACACTTCCCTCTCACGCCTTGCTGTTCAAAGGCCGGCCGTATCATTCCCCATATCAAGACATCTCGTCCCTAAGGCTACCACCATGGCCTTCAGAAGATCAACCCGAATTGCGACAGCTCCCAAGGAGGACCCCAAGCCCGTCATCGAGCAACCCACAGCCGCCAGCAAGAAGAGAAAGACTACTCCAGCAGCTTCAAGCCCCTCCAATGCCGCACCATCAACTCCCAAGAAAGCCCGAGTTCGAGCTCCATCCGCTGTCCCTGCCGCTACTTTAGCTTTTCCAACGCCTGTGTCTATGATCGTCGTTCCCTTTGTGTACCGCAAGAAAGAACCACTCACACCAACGCCCATTCCCCGCCTCGCAGCGTCAAATCACAGCAACGCTACACTTGTCTCACCACTTACCAAGCGTCTAGTTGCCCAAAAGCCTCTCACAGAAGTCTTGCCCTCTAAGGTCTCAACCAGCACCACGACCGAAAATATCCTCGATGACGCAATCGCGCACCTCATCAAAGTCGAACCGAAGCTGAAACCCTACATTGAGAAAACTCCATGTGACGTCTGGTCTCCCGCTGGTCTCGCACAGCTCATTGATCCATTCAAAACGCTCGCCAGTGGTATCATCTCGCAACAAGTCTCCGGCGCCGCCGCGAAATCCATCAAGAACAAATTCATCGCCCTCTTCCACTCCCCTCACATGACCAATTCCCTCGACCTTGACGTCTTCCCCTCCCCCACCCAAGTTGCCGCTTCCTCCGTCGATAATCTGAGAACAGCAGGCCTCTCGCAGCGAAAAGCGGAGTATATCAAGGGTCTTGCGGAGAAATTCAGAGATGGCGAGTTGACGACGGAGTTTCTGAGCAAGGCGAGCTACCAGGAGGTCTTTGATGCGTTGATTCAGGTTAGGGGTCTGGGTGCGTGGAGTGTGGAGATGTTCGCGTGTTTCAGTTTGAAGCATTTGGATGTTTTCTCGACGGGCGATTTGGGTGTACAGAAGGGAATGGCGGTGCTGAAGGGACAGGATGTTTCGAAGCTGAAGTCGGGGAAGGGTAAATTCAAGGTGAGTAAACACTCTCACATAATTATAGCAGATGGTCAGCTGATTGTGGGACAGTATATGCCCGAGAAGGAGATGAAGGAGATAGCAGAGACTTTCGCTCCTTATCGGTATGTCTTTATCCTCTCGTTTTAAGCTTAGCTAAATGACTCTTAATAGAAGCGTATTCATGTGGTACACCTGGCGCGTTGCTGATACCAACGTCAGTACATTCGACGAATGATTTCACACAAAACACGAAGTCCAACAGAAGTAAGAAGATGATGTAACGATACAACGAGTCACAAAGACGAATACCCATTACTGCGTAGGATACGCTGAGAAAAGTGTCTCCTATATCACAACACACAGATTTGCTAGGTAGCTCTAATTTATGGAATGGAAAAGTTGTAAAATCTGTAAAATCAGAGCCTTTGCCCTCTTACCAAGTGTATCGTTTCGGGAAGTGGTGATGAATAGTATGTAGGAGTTATGTGCTTATCACGTCGGTGGTCATGCGAGCTCGAGACTTCCAGCAAGTATTCGCAAGCTACATCTGAACAGCCATCTGATGCCTCAAGTTTTCGGGATGTGGAATTTGTTGGGTACATATGTAGAAGCCATGCAGTTGATTTACTAATCCTATCCGACTAGTGTGGATATTTACAAATAGCCACTTTAAATACCCGTACCGTCCGGCTACCATCATCTTCGTCCTCCAGGAGTTTCTAGCATTGCAACGGAGGACCATCACACACCTGCCAGTAACGACCATTCCAACAACAACGATTCTGAGAACACTTCACGGCCAGCTCCAGGACACCGCGAACAACAGTGAGCTCTTCATAGCAATCTCGTCACTCATGCAAGCCTGGGGTGTGGCATAAGAATAATACAGTCAGAACTGGATATGTGGGTCCATTCTTTCCGCCTGCGCAATCCCCAAAAGTAGAGTTATTCTATGAGATCAGGTTGTCAAGAAAATAAGTTATAATTAGGCTAGTGAAAAAATGAGCGAATATCAGCTTGTTTGCTTGCCCTTTCCTCCAGTCAGTGCTGCGGGAAAGTAGTATAATAGTGACCCTTGGTATGCTATAAGCTGCCCTAAGCTAATCTCCAGTTCAAATGTACTGATCACCCAGAAGTGGGAGCTGGCTGGGATGGGAGGTGCATGTAGCAGAAGTTGAATCTCGAATTCTGAGATGTTAACAGCTGTGTAAGTTCCTTTTAGATACGAGAAAGGGTGGTATCCAAAAACAAAAACCCGGCGATGCGTTAGCTAGCGACAAATACTTCTACGAAAACATATCCCGATCATTCGAGAATTCCTCCTATCGTAACATCATTTCTCATACCAGCTGTGAGCACGAGCTCACCCCAACTTCAGCGGTCGCTCCGAATCGAAGCTGAAGACTGAGTATATGCTTTTATTTCGCGATCGTACTTCTCAGTCCTGGGATATTGCCTATTCGTTCAACGTGACCTATCATCCATGGCCATCATGCTTTTGGTCGTAGTTTTATACCCAACCTTTGAGCTCAGAGCTCCCGTTATTAGACACAAGTGTCCGCGTTCATCTAAGTCACTATACGCACACGAGAGCCATCGCGCTGGAAATCGCTCACTCGATTTAGTAGGAGAATATGTTGAGTGGGTATATCTATAGCTGACCTCTCATTTGCTTCTGACCAGGAAAGATCTACATCTGCCAACGACGGAAGAGAAGGGTAGTCTCTCCCATCTTCCATCTAATAGTGGGAAGGAGGTCAGATGCAAGTGCTTGCGCATCTTTCAGACAGCGCCGGAGATTTTATACAGGGCCTTCTGTGTATCATCGTACCATTCCTGTCTGTTGTTGTGCTGCTCATTTTGGTCGTCATCACGTCCTGAAATCATTATGTCGCTGATCACTTTGCACCTGGACTCGCTATAGCACAGCGCTATACCTTTGTAATACATCAATCCAACTACTGTGCACGATTTTCTGAACACCAGCTAGACAATCGGTCTTGCAATCTCCTAATACGTTGTTCTCTCTCTTGCATCTTTTTCAGAGAGACAGAACGAGCAGGTCTCGGTCAGCTTTGCTTCGGCACTTTCCATACACCTATGAAAAAAAACGTAATATAATTATCACCCACGTGAGTTCCTCTGGTATTTGCTCGTTTCAAGTGATGATCAACCAATACTCGAGGTGGAGATGTATTTATAGGCCTCCTTATAACCTTCTTGCTGCGCACCAGTCATTTTCGGGTTCTCTTAGTTCTGCAAAGTAGAGTTTCACTCCGAATGCTGCATGTCCCTACCTCGATGACTTGTATTTGCGAATACAGTACCTGGTGGGCTATAAATATGTGCACCTCGTGTTCCCATAAGCCAGACTCGCCAGTCCGGTTGAATTTGCCATATGTCGGCATAGGAAGCTTGTAAATCTCGTACTAACTTTGAAGAGCTTTGCTGGAGCAATGTGGCTTGTTTCTATGTATCTGTGAATTCCGAAGCATTTCCTTGAGCTGTAGGTGCACATGGAGGTTATGTCCCATGAAGTTTCGCTGCTTCTAAAGGCAACGAGTGGCACGATTGACAACAAAGTGGAGGTCGTGACAACTGAGCAGGAAGTACCTGAAATGATCGAGCATGTCCGGCCTGTGCGCTATAATATATTGGAGTGACATCTTTGCCTTCTCGAGGTGCTGCAGAAAAGTGGCACTTTGAGGGAAGAGAGGCACGACATGGAACCGTAAGTACTGTCTCACAGAGCTATACAAAGGAACACTTACAAAACCAACAGCGTTTATAACGTTCTAGCAACTAGCAGAATCGAGATCAGATGGGCATTTCTTTGAAGCTGTCAATCAATGGTCCTCATGTGGCTGTGCCTTGCGATTGACAGGTTCACGACTTAGAACTCCGTCTCAGTCGGTGAAAGTGTTCAAGTGAGCATAAAAAGCTGGAGTTAATATGGCCAGGAAATCCACATCTTTGCTAGGAGAGTGTTTGGTCGCAATGAACCACCCTGGAGCCTCTGTTTAGGTGACTCTAGTAAGCACATTCCATGTCTGTAGTTCCAGGGAAGAACAGCTGTTGCTATCGAGAGCGAAATTAGATAAGTAATACAGTCGTCTGCTCGTCTCTGCGTATCAGGCACTAGATACCACAACAACATGCGAAGAGTGACAGCAACAACACAGGAGGCGAAGATGCTTGTGTGGTGATTTCTAAAGAGGGTTCAGAAGCTTACATGTGATTCCAAGAGCTGCTTTGGGACAGGAAGATGCGAGATGGCGCAATATCTGTAAGGGTCAAACCAGTACAATGCAGCTGTTGTAACCATCAGGTGAATAGCAGCAACGACTTGAATAACGACAACGAGGCTTGTTTAGCGTGTCCGTGAACTATTCTGCTATAAATGTGAGTCAACAACGATAAAGAAGGCAACAAAGGCAGTGATCAAACGCCACGATAAGACTGAGCCACGCTGACCGATCCAGAGATCACTGAACTTCTGTTCCCAATTCCTGTTTGTTGGCTCTGGAAACTCATACAGGAAATGGGCAGCCTTAATATATACCCGCGAAAAATACACTTCCCACACTTCTCCCACTATCCTAAAATCCCCACTAGATGTGAGTCTACCTATAGGTAGTCTCCCCCTCGACTGTGTGAGGTATGGAACGGCCGATAATTCACTATAAACAATGTAGCGCAACTAGCTAGTACGCTTGTAGAATGTCACGATCTGGATCACGTTACCAAGGACCTTAGGCTCAGTGACGAATGTCATAGTAGAGCCCTGGGCAAGTGCATCTTGTATATACTACTGGACGGTTACCTACAGGAGGAAGCGAACCAGGGAATCATCAGATGGCTAATTTCACGTGATTAGGTCAGCTCGGTTAGCCTGGCTAACACGTCTCCCCGTTAGACATGTTAGACCAGCTAACATAGCTAACCCGGAGGAATCTCTTAGTATATAGTCTTTGTAGTTTCCTTCGTAGATAGGAGCTTCGTGCTCAAATTACCATAGCTTCGTTTACCTCACAGTTTACCCAGCTTGTAACGGAATCACTCCCACGTGATTCACCTCGATTGATACTCGCCTCTTCATTTCTATACCAACCCGACGTTACTTCTACTCGAGAAGATCTTAGTTGATTATTCCTCGCCCGAATACTAACCAAGAAGTCCAAGAACGTTACATAGAAGTGATTTCTTTGAATACATTATGTGGTTTACAATAGACAGACGCTAGACGACAATACTTAATAATTTCGTAATAACACTGTTACCGTCTCTGCAGACCCTAGATCATCTCTCCATCTACTGGATTTGTATTCCATCCGTTAGCAAGCAGTCTTACAAGCTTCCAGCCCCAATGCATCCACACATAATCTGCCTACAAGCTTCCACTCTGCGTGCTTACGCTTTTCTACACCTTGAATTAATTTTATATAAGCCCCGCAAAACAGCTTTAAATAGCCATCTCCTCTAGAAAAGTCAGTTCTGAATAACCGATCAATCTCAGTATATCTTGTGGCTCTGCGCTTGTTGATGTCGGATTTGAGATTCTAGTCTTAATAGAGGTAAATAGAGCAGAGTTACATACAGCAGTATAGCTAAAGACATTTAGAACGATGAGACACAGAGAGTTGGAGTATGTAGATATCATGTACAAAGGAAAGTCGGACCTCCGAGCACACTTATAGCTGCTAGGTCATTGATAGTCTGTAGCCGCGTACTAGATACTAATATAAGATATTTTAAGAATGATACCCCTTCACGCTGAAAGAGTGCAGAAACAGGGCTGTAGAATCAGGTTAAATTGACTAAGGTTAGAAGAGGTCCCAGGTTGAGCTTGAGAGGTGTAGAGCTCTCGGCTGCACTAGCCGCTGCACTAGGGCCAGAACGGACTAGCCCTCAACCTAGTACTTGGTCATGATCTGATTTCCTTAACAAGATATGTATATGTGAGAGGCCAAACCTCGAATAGCTCAAAAGGTTATGGGTTCTGAAATTCAATTAAGAAGTGCATGAGGAATCTGCATAAGGCAGATTCACTCCTTATTTATCTACATGTATAATATCCACCGAATCTTCTAGAGAAGCAGCCTGCTGACAAAACAAGGAAAAGTATAGAATTGTATGGAATATGAGGTTCTGGGACAATGCCAGTTTGGCCCACAAGGTCTGGAGTCAGTGCAGAGCGAGCGCGTTGGCCCGAGCACCCATATGGGTCCCAACCCTTACAGTATATCTATTATTGAAGCTCAAAGTTCGCGACAGCAAAAGAACATTGGCAGCGGCAAGTCAACACAACGCCCCGGTGTCTATATCTTGCGGCAAGTAAATAAATCGATACTTCTCGAGAGACAGACTGGACGTCCACTTCCGAAGCGGGATTCTCAGACCCTATCACTACCTGAGTAGCATGGTGAGCCAGTCTTGCCTCCGCTTCAGTAGCAACCAAAATCTCAGAAGTTATCGTTTCTCGTTTTTATACCTGGGGAGTATCAGACGTCTCGAAATGGCAGTCATTGCCAAGGACTAATGCGCTTTTGGTAAAGGTAAAACCTCTACTAGTTGCAACTACAGTTTTTGAACAACCCTTCGACCATCTGTGTTGGCTCACCATTCAGCCCTCTCGAAGACTATTCAGTCAATTTTGGCTGGCTTGTTTTAGTGACACATATACATAGACAACTGTATTACCGACGAGTGGCTCATGATAGGCTGTTGAGATCCAGCTTTGGAAATCGTTAGGGTTATGACAAATGTAGTGTGCCCATGACCAAGTCTGCAAGTAGTGGGCAGAGATACTGTATGCGCTACTACCAGTAGCTTTCCATCGAGATGAAGGTGAGTATTGTACTGCATGCCACCAAATCTTCGCCTTTGCCTCTGCCAACTCGGCACACACCTTGTATGTTGCCTTCCTTTCGTCTGCATTGCTGTAGGTTTGTCGGTGAGTACGATGTGTATGTTATTTATACTACATCGAAGGCTCCCAATTCAATCCGAGTCAAAATTTCCCATCTAAGAAACACTGCCTGAAGCTGTCGCTGGCGCGGATGCTTGTTGATCTCGGTCTCTCTGCATACGCACTCGATAGGAGTAGCACGTTCGGAACGCGTCAAAGTCGTAGCTTTGAAACACCAGAAATCCCACTTGTATTTTTGCCTCGTATCTGACAAAACGGGCAGGATTTATGCAGTGGTAGGCGCCCCTATACCTTACTACTCCGTAGGAAGACCTTGCGCGGCCGTCAAACAAAATGGAAGCAGACCGTCGGTATCAAAGTAGTAGCTTATTAAGAAGGATTTAAAGCTCTTGGGGTAGAAACATGACGTGAGATGTCTCGTGATTGAAGCACCGGCTCAAGATGCGAATACAGCTTGGGTTCGCTGTCTTGGTTGGCCTGTAAGGTTCGGCGGCTGGGAGATTGATCTCACGCAAGACGGCAAGCTGTCATCCTCCACCACATGAAGCCTCTGATATATATCAGACAAAGCTTCACTCGTAGGCTCTGTACGATGTTGAGATATGAAAGCAAGGCAGATGGCTCCTTGCGTTGAGAAGCTGGAGTTCTCCGGATTTTCTCTTGTCGGTGGCAGGGAGTCGTGGTTGGCAATTTCCCCATGCAACTCAAAATGGCATGGTTCGACTCCCGTGGTTTACCAAAGCTCTGAAACCAGTTCGGGGCATGGCCAATGGTAGTGCGCCCAGTGCTACGAAGACACTGGCCACAGATGGAGAAGCGACAACCAGTTACAACAACCGTAATCTAGCCACATCATAATGTTTTTGCTCTGAGTTATTGACTTCCTGAAGAAAGGAGAACTCGGTTGATGATCCGAGATGGTCGTTAGACATCTTGGAGCGGGAGAGGCAAAAGCGGTCATGGCCAAAAGCCAAAAGTCAGGAGGACCAAAAGCTGCAGAGTATTGCATCACGGAGGATGAGCTCGGTTCTTCTGCTGGACGATGGTCGCCCAGAAAGTAAGATTGGCAGTTGGAAGCGTGGTTCGCTGATTGGAGTGAGCGAGGAACCTCCGGCTGGATTGGGATATCGAGGATCCATCCAGCGGTTGGTGGACGTGGTGCTAGTGCAGGGTACTCGTTCAAGGTACTAGTGCAAGGCGCTCGTGCAAGGGACTCGTACCTACGCACAGTTCACGTCAAGCCGAAGCTGCCGACTCGTCTGTCAGCAGTTTGTACAAACTCCAAGTTGAACCCCAGTTGAACAGAGTTGGTGATACTCGTACTATAACTGCTGTATTGTCGAAACCATCACATAGCAACCAACCGGTCGGAAGTAAGGATACACCGGATGTGGCATTTCTGTCGTGACCCGAGCTACTCGTAGAAAACAGCTGGACGGCTTTCCCCTTTTCCCCCTTTCGCGCCAAGACAGCCGCTGTCAGGGTTTCTCACTTTGTTACCCCTGACCGCAGATCGATCATTCCCGCTAAACTACTTTGAGAATGTGCTGTTCCATATCTGGCTGCCCGGACCACTTGGCTCTTCTACTTCTATACTCTACTCGCCTTCACCACCAGCCACCACCTTCCTCTCCTCTCCTCTCCTCTCCTTAGCCACCACCCACCACCCTCCTTTCCTCTCCTCACCTTAACCACTATCCACTACCCACTACCCTCCTCCTACCGACGACGACGCCTCTTCGACCTCTCTGTTCATGTGGATTTCTTCTCTTTCATGTTATACAACTTCATCAGCCTCAGTTCTTTCCCTGATTCTTAATACCCCTTCAGATTCACCCAAGTTCTTTCATTCACATACCGCCTCAGCCATTGAGTATATTCGAAGACTTGATTGTCTTTGATCTGCTTGTACATTATAGTCTTTACGAATACCACCAATAATTAATTATAATTCACGTCTTGATCTACCAAATCGCAATAGTCACTTTTCCACGACCACCAGGACTCGACCCGCTTCGTGGGCCATCTCTTGATACGATCAATTGCACACATATTTTCGTCTTCACACGACGACCTGCAAGACAATATCAGTCTATACCACGGGACTGTCACTTTACGCCTGCCTTCATCACTACAAATACACACTCACCACGAGGATCAAACGGAAAATTGAACGGCCATTGGGAACTCGCCAATGATTGTGTAGTGGGACCAAAGCTCTGACTTCATCACCATGTTGGTCTTCAGTATTCTCTTTGTTATACTGGCGCTTTCACAGTCTGCTGCTGCTGCATACTTCTTCTATCCTATGTGGCGATGTGAAGACTTCAATGCATGTGAACCATCATCCAAGAGAGCCGAAGTTGGGAGGAGCAGTCAAAGGGAGGAAACCATAAGTCTGAGATTAGTCCAGCGGACGCCGAAGGTACATGAAACCCTAGATCAGTGTAGTCTATACACTAACGTTCAACCAGAGCTCTGCACCTCATGATGTACGAATCCGCCAGCTTGCTGATGGACTGACGAAGAAATATGCAGCCAGGGCTCGATCACCACGAGATCTCGGTCCTGTGCCAGCAGAAAGCGCAGAGAAACGGGATGCAAGCATGCTGACTGCCATTGGAAGAATTGTGCGTCGCGTGGTACCGGCTGGGCTTCCATTCGGATTCATCATGCACGAAAAGCCAAAGGTGTCTTCCAGAACCAACAACTATTCAATCATGGAGGCTGCTACTCCATCTGCCTCAAATAGTGCAGGTATCAACCAGGATGGAACGGATTACTCGTACTTCGCAGAGGTGTACCTTGGAACCAGAACTACTCCATACCAGATGCTGTTGGATACGGGCGCCGGCCAGACTTGGATTATGGGAAGCACATGTAAATCAGATGCCTGTCTGATTCATGACACCTTCGGTCCATCGGACTCTACGACTTACGAGGAGGTTTCGGAAGGGTTCTCCATCGGTTACGGTACTGGAACTGTTTCTGGAAGCCAGGTTCAAGACTCGATCACACTCGCCGGCTTGAAGCTTGAAATGACGTTTGGTGTAGCAAACACTACCAGTGCAGACTTCAACAACTTCCCGATCGACGGTATCCTCGGCTTATCGCGACTGACATCGGACTACCCAAACTTCGTGCAAGCTCTGTCAACCTCAAAACTCCTAAAGTCCAATGTCTTCGGCGTAAGCCTGAACAGAGCTGCAGATGGTGCCAACACAGGAGAAATCAACTTTGGCGCTCCAGACACGTCAAGATACTCTGGAAGTCTGGGCTACACATCAGTGTCCTCCAATGCTGAGAACGACTGGGCTATCCCGCTCGATGCTGTTGGAATTGGCGCTACAAAGACAAACGTTTCAGCTACTACAGCTTTCTTGGATACTGGGACTTCTTTCATTTTCGCACCACCAGACGATGTAGAGGCATTTCATTCAGGCATTACAGGACTGACGACCGACGACCACATTACGTACTATGTTCCATGTACCACAACCCAATCTGTCTATTTGACCTTTTCAGGTGTCACATACGAGGTTTCTTCCAAGGACTGGGTTGCTCCCGAGGTCAATAACAAATGCGCAAGCAACATCTACGGAGTCGCTATTGTTTCAGATGCTTGGCTTCTCGGTGATACTTTCCTGAAGAACGTATATGCCGTTTTCGATGTTGATGAGAGCCGTGTCGGTAAGTGTCATATTCACACGATTGTCAAAAAGACATACTAACAACCTTGTACAGGACTCGCGCAAAACAAAGCAGAAACCACTTCCTCAACGACAAAAATTTCTTCGTCATCCATTACTACTGGTGGGCCCAAAAGTTCTTCCATCTCTTCTACAACTCTCCTAAGATCCGATGTTGCCGATAGTTCTACAACTAGTCCAGGACCTTCAAGTACCGTATCTAATGGAATATCCACAGGATTAACGACGAACACGGTTTTATCTCCATCCGGGGTCACATCTACTGTCGTACATGGCAGTACCACCACTGGATCACCAGCACAAGGTCTAAGTGGACATCAAACTTCCACCCCTTCTGCATCAGCAGCAGCGGCGGCAGCAACAGCATCAGTCACTTCTGCCACCTCGCCAAGTTCAACAGTTGCTGGTTCGTCTTTGGCATCGCGTTTCGACATAAGCTTCATTGCCACAATCGTTGCCGGCCTGACACTTCTTGCATCAACAACTTGATTGATTCACCGATCACCCCAAAATATCTCCCAGCACTCATTATCTCATGATATCCACATGGCGTGTCATCATACACTAGTATTTGGCCTTGTTACTACGGAAGCTCCCCTCTTCTGCATCACCTACTGTCTCTGAGTGCCGAATAACCCTTCTCCTTCCATCGTCAAATGGAAAAGGATGTATGATTTTTGGTAAACTCGATAGCTTCCAATTGGGATATTGGCCAACACATCTTTTGTAATTACAGCGAGCATAGCATGGGCAATCATTCAGTGGATAGGCTTATCGCCATCACACAAAAGCATGTAACTACTACACATGGGGAGCTACAATGTACATTCTGACGGTCGAGCATATACACTAAATAGACCACGAAATCCATGTACGAAAACGCTGTGATGATTGGTGCTTCCCATTTCTATACTGTGGCAGAGCTAGTGCTTAATATCAGACCACATATATTTCAACGCTACTCCTTCCGTAGCTCATAGACGTTTGGCTCTCTACTCTCAATATGGTATATATCTAACATGCATCCTCATTGCGCCATCAGCAACGGCTGGACATCGACAGAGACAGGATGAAAGAGGGAAAGCGTGTCGTTTTGCTTCACCTTGCGATAATCCTTGCGATGCTAGTGATGGCAAGATCATTACTCTCTGTTGCTATATCCGGTTTTTCGATGCCATCAGTCGTTCTCACGTTGTGGGAACATTTCAGTGCCGTTACTATCTCTCCTATATTCCTTATCGTCATCAGCAATGTCTGTTATCGCAAACCATCGCTGCTATACCTTGTGCAACGCTGACATCCATACTCTTCCTCCCTACATCATAAGCTCTCTCTGCCTGTCTAGACGAGTGACGTGCAATGAGCTATGCGCTTGGGGGGAGAGCAAGGCTGCTTCCCTATGTCGGCGGTCTGTGTGTTTCTTCCGCCGACTTGATCCTCAACGGTACCGCAGGCGGTGGTTTCATACCTCCTCCTCTCCCCCGCTTGGAAACTTGGGAAGGAGTCAAGCCAAGCCTTGAGATCTTGATGCTGAGTTGTTGCGAGGCTTTGGTTGGCATATCCTTGATAAGAAGGAGAAAATGGGATGCGTTGCTGACTGGCTTGCTATAAAACACCTCCCGAGCATGCAGATTCGCCAGAACACTTCTATCTGGGCTGGGCACTCGATGCTTTGGAAGCAACAGTGGAAATGTTGGGGAGTGGGACAAGCTCCCTGCTATGCTACTTCAATTTGGACTTGGTCAGTTGGTTATGGTTTCTGGGCCCGGTACGTTGACGGCGCGAAAGCCGGGGGTGATTTTGCTGAGTTTCAGTAGTTTTGTGGTGTTGAATTTGTTGTCTGGAATTGTTTTTGGGAGTGTTGTTGTTGAAACATTTGAAGGAGCTTGTTCCATGCACGGCAAAATGCTACTGCTTCCCGCGACCGCGGACGATGATTAGTATTGCGCTTGTTGTTTATTGTATAGCAGCTTCATACAGCGGCTAGATCGTCGTACAGCTTCCAGCACGAAGCACACGGCTCTTGAATATCGCTGTCGCTTGTTTCAATATGGGGTGGCGGCAACGTTTGAGGTGCTTTATATAACTTCCCCACCCACCTCAAGCAAACTCGCTTACTCATTACAAGAGAATTTGTTAGTCAATACTGGGGGTGGAGGGGGGGGGGTGGAGTGCTGTTGTTGACTCATGGATCAAGTACGATGATTCGTGTTTTTAGCTGTAGGATATCACGTCTAGAGAACAGTAGTGAAGGGGATGGTTCCACGACACATTGTTGCGTTGATATGGGGGTAAGTATAAAAGGCATGTCAACTTTCTTAATGAGACTTCCAGAATATAACGATAATCACGCAGCGTGGTATACAAGGTTCCCGTGGGATTTTTCGTTTTGCAGTGCTGCCTTGAAATCCTGCGCAGTATATGCCCATGCACAAAGCGATGGGGAAGAGCATCTGCGAGCTCAGGACTTGGATGGTGAGTTATAGCTTTGTTGTGCTCTTTTGTTATTGTTGGATTTTTATTGCTATTGTTTATAGCTATTGATTGCTCCTTCATTCGTTGATTCTGAAAGGGCAAGAGAATAAGATTGAAATATTCTGCTACTAAAGATATAAGAACATATCTGGCAACCGGGAAAAGCAGTCGTTGGGTGTATATGAGAACAACCGATGTCCAAGAAATTAGTTGGAACGCGATTATGTAGCCCCAGTCCAGGATATCCAATGTTTTCTCAAAAAAATGGCAGCTTTATAGTTGATATTGCAGGCGCCAGTAAGCTGACTCGGTCGATTTTTGTGATTGAGATCATGGAAGCGTGAGGATTATCAAGTAGTTTCGAGTCAACGGTTGAGCTGATCTGATAAGCACTCACAAGGGAAGCAAAACGCAGGGAACTCGTGTGGGAAAGACAGATATATAAGGCCTCGCTCGGCCATGTTTGGACCTTCAAATACAAGTCGAAAAGGATATCACTGTCGTATGGGGAGTGCGGCTTCGGTTTTGTTATCCTGCTACACTAGTGTTGTAGCACGATATTACTCCTATCCTGCGAAGATCTTTTGGCGGTCTGTATGCAGCGGCTTCAACAAGACCCTGATGTTTCTTGCCGATGGACTTGCTCGTGCTGCCATCCCTGGGATTCGTTGTTGCAACTGTTGTTGTCAGATCGACACATATCAAGGATCGAAGGAATAGCTGCGCCAAGCCAACAGTCTGTCACTTAAGTTCCTACATAAATGAGACAATTGGCAACATGGACGCGACCGTCGGTTTGAAAAAAGTAACGGACATCACTCTGATCATAGTCACTTCATAGAAGTGTAATTCACTCGAGATGTGATCCCGAGTGAGGTATTCGATGCTGGCTTCATTATTCGACACCATTTTTGCGTAGCATGGCTAAAACAAAGAGACCGTGTATGGTAGCGAACGAGTATAGGCAAACGAGTATAGGCAAACGAGTATTGGCAAATACAGCTGCAATCCTGCCTTTTTTTCTGCTGAGATGTTGTGTCTTAAGTGTGTGGAATTGAGGATGGAGATGGATGTGTTCGACAAGGACACCAGACGACGTAGAGGCGCACCGTAAGGCTGAGACGCCAAGACCTAAAATCTGACTTCAACACATCTTCCTTTCACAGCGATCGACGGAATGCCGCTGTAACAGACAATGGCCAAGGCCAAAGCCAGATCTGGACGAGATGAAGATTCTGTTCCCAATAACGAGGAGGAAGACCGCGGTCTGCTTTCCCACAACTCCGAGGACGAAGAAGAAGATATATCTGTCCACCAAACACCACGAACGCCCAATCGTGTACGCTTCGATCTGCCACCGGAGGAAGACCTTGAGGCCCGGAATGGATCTGCAAACCAGCAGAGAGCTCCACTGTCTACGGAATTACCATCAGTGACACATGCAGCAAGCCCTTGGGAACACGGCGAAGATCCACGCGAATGGGCGGAAAGGGAACGCTCGAGACCAAAGTCGAATATGCAGTCTGCGTTTATGAATATGGCCAATTCTATTATAGGCGCTGGGATAATAGGACAGCCGTATGCGCTACGACAAGCTGGTCTTCTTACCGGCTTAATACTGCTTGTCCTGCTCACGATTACGGTGGATTGGACGATTCGACTCATTGTAATAAATAGCAAGCTGAGCGGCAGAAACAGCTTTCAGGGAACAGTTGAGCATTGCTTTGGAAAAAGCGGATTAATCGCGATCTCGGTGGCACAGTGGGCATTTGCATTTGGTGGCATGGTGGCGTTTGGGATTATTGTTGGAGACAGCATACCACACGTTTTGTTAGCTGTCTGGCCTGGGATGAGGGATGTTCCAGTGTTGGGAATGCTGGCGAATAGAAGGGCTGTCATAGGAGTATTTATAATGGGGGTCAGCTATCCGCTGAGTTTGTATAGAGACATAGCGAAGGTAAGAAGCCACGCTCTGTATCCGGAACGTGGTAGCTAACTTTACACAGCTATCCAAGGCGAGCACGTTGGCTCTGATCAGTATGACGGTGATTCTACTCACAGTAGTGACGCAAGGGTTCCTCGTCCCAGCAGAATCAAGAGGAACATTCAGTACGCCACTCTGGACGATCAATGGCGGAGTCTTTCAAGCGATTGGAGTGATATCCTTCGCTTTCGTATGTCATCATAACTCACTCCTGATCTATGGATCTCTCAAGACACCCACAATCGACCGATTCGCAAAAGTCACACACTACAGTACTTCCATCTCCATGGCAGCCTGTCTCCTAATGGCCCTAGCAGGCTTCCTCACATTCGGTTCCCTCACCCAAGGAAACGTACTTAACAATTTCCCCCAAGACAACATCATGGTCAACATCGCCCGACTATGCTTCGGACTCAACATGCTCACCACCCTGCCACTTGAAGCCTTCGTCTGCCGCGAAGTCATGATGAATTACTGGTTCCCAGGCGAGCCCTTCAGCATGAATATACACCTGATATTCACATCGAGTCTAGTAGTCACAGCCATGCTACTCAGTCTCATCACCTGCGATCTCGGTGCAGTTTTCGAGCTGATCGGTGCCACCAGCGCCTGTGCGTTGGCGTATATATTACCACCGCTTTGCTATATCAAGCTGAGCACGAGGAGTTGGAAGACGATGCCAGCCGTTGCGTGTGTGGGCTTTGGGTGTATAGTTATGGCTATTAGCCTTGTGCAGGCGGTCGCTAAGATAATAACTAATGATGGAGGCGTTGCGCAATGTCGATAGAATCTAGACAGGCATAACTGAGGCTTAACATCAACATCAAAAAAGTTTCAAAGTCCCGCATCTCAAATATCTTGGAGGATGTGTGATTTCAAGTCAATCTGCCAACCTAGTTGGTTGCCCTGGCCCATTGGATGAGGTTGCGAGATGCTGTCGCCCAATTGTTGGTAACGTCCTCACGTCTTCCAACATCTTGTCAAGTCGAATTTGAGCGCGAAGTCGTACTTACCTATTACTGCAGACTGATCTTGGTTTGTGGCGGAAGATTGCATTTCTGGAAGTTGGCTATGTGCAAAGCAGGCATAAATTCTCTCCAGTTCATGGAGAATGCTAATTGCGATAGAGCATATAAATGCAGTCGTTGCGGAAACGAGCCCCGATGACATATAGGGTACTGGTTTTGGGCGCAGCCTTGCCAGTGCGAGAGCCTGGATGCAGTAGTGCCTTGATGACCATCTTTCTTGTAAAGTTGAGATGAATGGCGAGCTTCCAACAAGATCGATTAATGTTGGAGTTGAAACCCAATCTCCTCAGCTCACATATCGAGAGGGTAGCGAGAGCCATATACAGTCCTCTCCTATCATCGAGAAGGAGATCTTGTTCTAGGCTTACTCACAAGCAATATCGAAGGACGTGATGAGGGCACGCCACTGGAGACCATGCCCAAGACCCTAGTAGATGCCATTTTTATAATACGCAAACTTGGAATACGATGCCTGTGGATTAACAGTCTCTGTATCCTGCAGGGTTACGAAGATTATCAGAGAATAGAACTAGCCAGCATGGCTAAGATATACACCAGAGAATTCTGAACAATTCAGCAAGAGATAGAAAAATCTGCAGCGACGGTTGTTTGAAGAAATAAACTGAACAAGGCCCGCACTCAACGCCCTAGATATTCGTCTTCCAACAGGCGTAATCTAGAAGAAACATAGGGGCTTGTTTCTGCAGCAGAAGAATGGCCGGCCTAGCAGTCTCAACAGTCTCAACAGTCTCATGATTCTCCCTTACACTTGTCGCCCCGAAAACAACGCACCATCAATCCTAATAACCTGTGGCTGGGCGGTCCAAGAAGAAGCGTTCTCTCGCCATGTTCCCAAATGCGGGTATGAGCTGAGTTGATTTGTCTTAATCGAAGTGCTCGGAGCAAGGAGCACTAGAGAAAGACGTGAGAGTTGAACAGCAGTGGCAACAGTGCATCCGACGGGTTCTCGTGACGGATCTGAAGGTTATGGGAATGTTAAATGGCTGAGTGCAGCTAGTTCGTTCGGGTTTGAGCTAAGATTCATGACAGACTATTACAAGCGAAGATTTTCGAAGCCGAATGATAAGCTTATTGCGTTAAAGCAGGTTCAGAGGAAGATTGGCAAGCTGATAGAAGATCAGCCGGCGAAAGAGATGTAGCAGAGTAGGCATTTACTGCCGAGTCTCCTTTGGAACGTACAGAGGAGAGCCACGGATGAGGACGGTGAGCCATTTGATTGTCCGTTCTGGAGTTGGGTAAGTGCGCCCGTGCCGATTGCCCTAGCGTGATGATTGACTTCTGGGCATCGGAGACCGAGTGCCTGCCTGAGGTCCCGGTTTGGAATATGGCAGTTGAGGGTAATGGAGGTTGTGTTAGGTTATGCTGCAAGCTGTTGCGGTGTAGTCAATTGGTAAACAACGATGATTCTGTGAGTAAGAAAGACGCTGACCAAATACAGACACCAAATCTCAGACAAGCGACCAACTTTGAGAGAATATATGACTATGCGAAGACGGCAGAAGTATATACATACTTCTGATGATCATGCAAAAGACTGAGACACCTGCGTTGGGATTAATTACAACGTTCGTGTGCTTGAAGCGAATTATGCCCGACCAGCCGGTTTTCAGACGGATTAGAGTGGTGAAAGCGCAAGTAATGGATGCATATTCGATGGCATAATGATGCTAAGACGGATATTATTCGCTTTTATACTCAACGTCGTACATGTTATAAGGGAAGAAATGCTGGTTCAACACTGCGACTCTGACCATGCTCAGCTTCATATAGGATATGAGACAGGCATTTGCGGTCCTTGCTTGCCAAGTCGATTCTCCTAGAAGACCAAAAGAACAAAAGACATAAAGACACCGTCAAAAAGTTCCTAGAACACCAGCCTCAATCAAGTAGATTCGATTGGCAAAATAAGGGAGAATTTGGAGCACGCGAGACTTGAAACCGCATCTAACCTTCTATGAAGAACAGAGATTCCACTCAAATCCCGAAGGTCATCGGTAATACTCGAGATGAGATCCTCGAATATACGACCATTAGACCAAAACCACTTTGCTTTCGATATGAGGCTTAATTTGAGTTCTTCGTCCTATTTATCATCTTCTTCGTTGGTTTCCTCCATCAGGCTGCATGTATCTCAAGTGAGTCCTCGCCAAATACAGACCTTGCAAATTTGTAGAGCATTAAGCTTCAGGAGCGATGAATTACTCTAAAAGGAAGAAAGCAAAACAACTCGAGTGTCGTTTACTTCAATCGCGCTAAGTAACGCGAGGTTCGAGCTTCTAGCCTTTCCTTCAAACCGCACCTGCTCTTTTGAGATTAAATCCACTAAACATCACATTTTGTTGGCGCAGAACATTTAACCATCACGATGTGCTTCACCAAAAGTTATACCTGGCGCCAATGCGACGCGCATTTGATCAGAATCTTCATCTGCGGCTTTCACAGAGAGCATACCCACAAGCAGATCGACTGCGAGCCATGTCCCAGCGCGTGTGAAGACTCAGTCGTAAGTTAGTCCTCTTCCTCTTCCCCATACTACCTATAAATTGCTCCTTCTCAATGGAATAGAATGTCACGAACAAAAGGCTATTGACCGCGCATCCAGACACTTGAGTTAAGATCCTGCCAATGCATCCACGACAGCCAACCATGTCTTCGAGTCCCGGAGAAGATCAGGACATACTATTATGTTCAAAGCAATGATGATGAGGCGGAGGACAAGATGACTGAGAATCTGCGCCTAGAGTGGTTTCTTATGCTGACTCGCTGGAATGTAGAGCATAGAAAGAGCAATCTGTTCGCTGCTATGCCGTAAGCTCCCCCCTCCACATAAATTAATCACGCTGACAAGATGCAGTCAAAACGATCTTTTGAGACGTAATAATAGATCCAGAGCCGTGTCCAATGATGCGCCAGGAAGAATGGATGATTCCAGTTCTGGTGTCACGTACCAGCAGAGGGCGACAGACCGTCGGTAAGTTCATGACCATCGCTGGAAAGGGGTGTAGTTGAAACGAATCAGTAATGCAAAACAACGGGATGCAGAGCGGCAGTGTCAGGAGGAGCGAGATGCTGGACTTACCGAGGAGGAGATGAATATTAAGCGGAAGGGAGAGCTTGTGGAGCAATATATGGCTCATGATCACGAGCGCGCTATGGTTGAGCAGAGAAAGAAGACGGAGGAAGAGGAGAGTGAGCAGCAGGCTTCGTATGAGACGCTGAAGGATAACCTGCGTATTGGGAATATGATTAATGCTGCGACAAAGAGGTATCTTCCATCCTCTTCTGCTTCCTCATCACTTTCGTCATATCTCTTAAATGAATAGGTAGAGCGAGGAGCTAACGCAGACCACAGAATGAAGATCGAGAAGGCAGACCAGATGGATATCAAGCCAGAGCCAGAGATCCTCACCCAAGTAAGTGAGCAGCCAGAGATCAACAGCACCTAAGCAAGCAGTTCTGGGAGCATATGAGCGAGAGGCGACTGGCGAAGACACGGAATGGTGGTGGGCTCGGACTGAAAAATTAGAGCAGGAAGCGTTGGAGGGAAAACAAGCTGACAGTTCTCAGGCTCGCTTTCAGTTCGAGAATAGGCCAGAGCCAGGAGACACTCAAGTATGTAAGAAGCGCAAGCATACAAGGAGCGCGAATCCAGATCCCTGGTTTAATATTGATCGGCTCAAAAAGCGACAAGCAGAGAGGAAGGAGAAAAAGAGGTTGAGGCTACGGCAAGAGCAAAATGGGGAGCAGGAGAGACTAGAGCAAGAAGCGGCGAAGCGGGAGCGGGAGGAGAGGAAGCTGAAGATGGTGCAAGAATGACTCGATCCAGCTGACAAGACCCAGGGTCGCTCCCAGTTCTCGAGATCTTATGGGAGAGGGCGTAGCAGAAAGAGAAGAAATGCTCAAGTAGGTGGCCAGAAGAAGAAGACCAAACGGCCCCTATTCCATCATGGAGGGTAGAAGATTTAAGAGAAGGTGGCTGATGGAGAAGTGGAAGGCAGAGGAGTAGCGGAATCTCGGACAGAGATCGCTGATCGAATGCAGGCTCATCTTGTTTTGGAGCAGTCGGCGTATGCGGGTGGTAAAGTGGCTAGATCAAGAGAAGTGAACGAAAGAGATAGCTGATGCTTCTCGGGCTCGTGGCGCTTCCAAAGATTCAGCGTATGCGGATGATCAAGATGACCTGATGAAATAGTCCCGATGGACATCTGGTTGGGAGCACGATTGACTACGGCTGCGTAGGGATGGAAGAATAGTTTCGGAGGATGGATTGAGATTGTTTTCGAGATGGCTGGGGCGATGTAGGGTTGTTATGAAATAGCAGTGCAGAGATGCCACATCATGAATGATTATCACAACTTTCTATTCTCTTAGAAGTGCCAGATACCATGATATGTTCACCATGATGACGAACATATGTACACACTTATGGAGCGGCAATGGCACCTTGGAAGTAGTCATAAGAGTTATGAAAAAGACGGGTTGCAATAGCACTTTGCAGATGGTCACAAAAGAGATATGAAGATGGCGATACAAACAGGTTCAAAAACATCTCTTGATAACTACGCCTGTTGCTATCGCATCTTACAAAATGCGAAACCATTTATCCCCTACCTGACCCCAGCTCACGCCCCTAAGGCTTCAAGAGAGAAAACGCGGCAGCAGTTTGTTGTTTCTTCAGATGCAGCTTATGTATGATCACCATATTACCACCTGTACGCAGGAAGAGAGCAGAATAAAGACGGACAAAGCGTATAAAAGATCTCGCATTCGTGGAAAAAGACCGCAGCAGAAATAGCCAGCATAGTAGGAAGAAAAAACGTGCCCTCCCATGCCAAGATGTACTGAACCAGAAGAAGAGATGTCGAGTGGTGTATGTCGAGTTTAAGAGTTTGGAGGACTGTACTGCGAGGATTGTGGGAGGTGGGTTTGTTGGTATTCCACGATGTTATCGAAAAAAGATGATAGATCCATGTAAGAGAAGCCATTGAAGCTACTCTAAACATGTATCTCGTCCGGGAAGCACTCCATAACACCTTTGAGGGGCCATGATCGTTGTATAGAGAATCCGATCGCATGAAAGAGGGAAGGACCAAATGTACATCTACAGAATAATGCACTTCTTCTTGTCCTTCTTCTTGGTCAATAGCGCGGCGCGTGTAGCGTGCTCGAATACCTCACGGACACCCTCATTGGTCTTTGCTGAGCACTCGAGATACTTGTAGGCATGGATCTTCTTGCGGATCTCCTCACCCTATGTGCGTGTGAGTGACTGTTGCTGCCGGCTTTTTATTCCGTTGACTTTGTGGTGTGCTTACCTGCTCGGGAGTGACGGGCTTTTGGCTGGTCTTGTGGAGTTCCTCAATCGTCCTCTGATCGTACCGGAGATCCTTCTTGCATCCAACCAGGATGACGGGGAGACCGCTGCAGAAATGTAGAACCTCAGAAATCCACTATCATTGCGCACGTCAGTCAATTCCGCATCTATCACTTCGTATGCACCAGGCTGGATGTGTATATACCTTCTCTTGGACATTATCGAGAGAATCTGGGGAGTCGACGGCGAAGCAAATGAGGATGACATGGGAATCTGGGTAGGAGAGTGGACGGAGACGATCATAATCTTCTTGTCCAGCCGTATCCCAAAGAGCTAACTCGACGTGCTTTCCATCAACCTCGACATCGGCAACATAGTTCTCGAAGACAGTTGGAACATAGACCTGTTCATGTGCCGGTTAGCTGACAGTACCGCCTTGTTTGTATATGGTGATGCGGCAGTCAATAAGGTTTTCATCAACGTAAAGTCTGTAGAATGCCGCGCAAGCTTCGCAAGGATGTTGACATTTGAAGGCATTGTTTCGCAGAACTTGTGCTATCGGTAGAGGGATGGAGTTGAAGCTTACTTCTGGGAAGGTGCCCTTGGAGAAGACGCTGCGATGTTGTTAGTAAGATGCAATATCTGATGAGTAGTTGAGCTTAAAGGTACGCCAAATAGGGGAAAACTTACATCAATAGACAGGTCTTTCCACAGCTGTAGGTTCAAACAAAACGTTAGCAATTGCAGTCTAGAGGTGAGGATAATGTGATGCTCCGTAGCTATCGTGATGCTGCAGGTAGAGCATGACAGAATGGCAGTCCGAGGGACAAAGGTGGTTTACGTACGCGCCGTCACCGACAATGACCAGTTTTCTGCGGATTTCAGCCATATTGGCGGTCTTGTGTATATGTGTAGTGTTTGGAGTTGGATTCGGGTGGTGAATGAGGTTTGTTGTGGTTGGTAGTTTGGTTTCTATGGGCGTTGAGTTGGTAGATCGTGAGGCAAGAGTTCAGGTTGAAGAGACGCCAAATCAAACGGTCTTAGCGTGGAATAAAGATGGGGCGAATACCTAGGTCGGCGGCTTGACCCCTGACCCAACAACCATGGGACTTTTTATATACAGTATGTGATTTACCACGGAAAGTCTCACGAGATAAGCGGAAACACAAAGGCGAATAAAGCTCGTAAATGGATGATATGAGATTATCCACTCTATTCTATCTGGCAGTTGGCAGCCAGTATCAGACCGGTTCCTACTCTTGTTTTCGGAGATAACAATGGCATATCAGGCCAATGAGCGAGCTACAGGCTACCCATCCAGGACTCTGCGGAAAGACCGACAACTTGTCCATACAAGTCTTACATGTCTGTCTTATCCACGATTTCTTTGGTGCTCCTGATATCGTCATGATGAATAGAGTCTGTCAAAGGTATCAATCAACATATATACTATTGCAGATTTTGTGAACGGGATCTACAACTTGCGACATAACGTAGGTACTTTGCAGTGCATTCATTGGTCGACACAACATGCAGTTCTAAAGCTCACGTGCAAGGCACCTAGCTCAAGAGCTCTAGATGTTACTGCGACAAGCTATAGTAATGCGCTCTGCGTTCAGTGATAATCGGGACTCATTTCTTGCAAATATTTCGCCCAGCAGATTTGGGAATTCAGATATTGTCACTGGCTCTCAGCAGTCGCACCAAGAGTCTCAGAATTTCATTTACGCCACAAATATTGCATTCGAATTGCAAGCTTCTTGAACTCCACTAAGAAAAGCTCCCAGCTACGCAGCTAAGGTGTTGAGGCGCAGTCCGCGACGAGGCAGACTGCAAGACTTTCAAGACTTATGCATAAAATGCATTTTATGTAAGTCATAGTATAGTGGAGATATTGTGCATTGTGCATCTTCCCCAGATCTAACCACAACACAACAGCATGCACACTAGGTGCAAGAATTCATTGCGCAGGGGTCGCAGAGCCTCAACACCTGAATCAAATTTCATCAAACCACGACAATATGGAACCTTCCACGCTTTCTTACGAAGAAAAAAAGGTCGAATACGATACTGTGAAACGTATGCGATGCTTTGATGCATATACAAGAGACCCGGCACCGGAGTAGCTAGAATTGCACGGATATTAACATGCCACCTTCAACATCGCGATATTGGCTCAAACAACGCGAATTTTTAGGAACCGGTGCATTGAGAACAACAAGGAAAAGAAGCTCTATATCGGTACGGAGATTCACGGTATCTGCAGATGTAATAGTCACGATTACCGATCAAGACAGCCCGATCCACGAAATGGGCCACGAAGATTCGCAGCGCTCGATTGAGAGTGCAAACCTCGGGTTTTGCAATAAAATTGTACACGAGCAGGTGTACATCGATTCCGAAAACTAGTTGTGACCGAGATCTCCAAAAAGAACAAAGGCGAGCGGGTGGATGACGGACTCCAACACAAGGATAGAACTCTAACAGGCTTTGGTAATACATCTAGTTTACGGGTGAAGCACATCTCTGTTCTGCTTCACGTCAAAATTAACCCGAGCTCGAGCCTCGATTTCCGGGCCAGAAGAGACGACTAGAGTCTGTTCGTGAGGAAAAAAGCGTCTGGTTTACGGGTTACGTTACACATTGCGGGTGGTATATCTTATAAACATAAGCGAGCTTTGATATTTTATAAGGGCCCTAAAGAACCATCAGAGAATGTCGACAAACCACATAAGCCACGTAAACCCAAGTACGAGAGCGATGATGAGTTCAGAACTCGGATGGAAACTTGGGAACGTGAGCAACCCGACGTCGAACTTTGAAATCTACGTCCAGG
Source organism: Calycina marina (assembly GCA_019669825.1). Classification (NCBI taxonomy): domain Eukaryota; kingdom Fungi; phylum Ascomycota; class Leotiomycetes; order Helotiales; family Pezizellaceae; genus Calycina; species Calycina marina. The sequence continues at coordinate 11,796 of MU253937.1, read as the reverse complement.
AGCTTCTGCCGAAGCATATCGAGGATATCAGGGCCTTAAGAAGCGTTTACAACATGAGGTTTACTTATGAGAAGATGGCGACCCTTCGTATGGCAATCGATCAACGAATAAGCCATGCTATCGTCTCGAAAGAGCTGCAGATTTTCTAGTTTTGGTTCACCCAGCTCGATCCCCTGATCTCAATCCAATTGAGGCTATCTGGGAACTAATAAAGCAACGACTGCGTGATGGTAGGTGGTCGACTATTGCCGAATTCAAAGCTTCAATTCGGCGAGAATAGGATGGATCACGATCCCAGATATCTATAAAGGAATTAGAGAGATGCCCTGGCGTTGTAAGAGAGTTATGGAGCTTGAAGGCATTGAGGCTCTGCGACCCCTGCGCAATGAATTCTTGCATCTAATGTGGTACAAACTTATATCTTACGTGCATGGAATCTGATGCATTTATTCCCAATGCTCCGCTTCACGCTCGGCGAGGTTCAATAGTGATCTCTATGATATAAGGTCACGTGATTCTAGACTGCTCTAATACCTACCTATGTAAGGCCTTCCGTAGAGAAGACTCAAGCTCAGGTCAGTAAGAAGGGGAAGTTTCACCTGGTCGAATGATCTACCAGGGATTTATAGCTGAGAGTAGACCTCGTCTTGATGTGGATGACAAGCGCCACTTGCATTCGGTAGAAATTTTCTTCTGTTAGCGCTCTTAGGTTGTGGTGTTTGTCTTGCATACCTGAGACAGGAGTTTACTGTTGGACGGGATCCATTAAATTGGGCATGAATTTGTAGGAACAGATGTGCTTGTGTTGTTTTGAAGAGGTGCATTTGGGAGAACGAAATATGGCAGTCCTTGGCCGAGGAGTTAGGTTGTAGTCTGTTTTGGATAAAGTCGTGTATCACTTGAGCAGAGGTAATCTCAGATAACCAATACTTCTTGATGATATATCCGCACGGGAGATCATCTTTCTCGGGAAATATGTAAGCGCCATATCTGGCAACGACCTCATCACTTGGCACCTCTTCGAATGGATATCGCTTGTTCATGATAAAGTGGATGACAGATCAGAGAGCACATATATCGTCTGGAATTTTCGGTGGGGCGCGTGTGTCATAGCTAAGCGGCAGAAACCTCACTCCTGCGCAAGTTGGCGGTAGTAATTGTTCAGTTGACGAACCACCAAAGTCTGCGATCTTGAGACCGAGCTCAGCGTCAAGGAAGAAGTTACTGGGTCCCAAATCGCAGTGTACTACATCTGCAGCATGAAGCAATTGAAGCCCTTCAGCAGCCTCCTGGACCTATTAAAGTCGTTGATTTGTAGTATTTTCGTGATGCAAGAGGACGAACTGCTTCAAGGTGCCATTGGAAGCGAATTGAATAGTGAGTTCGCATTCAATTGAATCTCAGTCGATGATACGGACTAGATGACGGTGACAACCTAACTTTACGTATATTTTCTGCTTGAATGTGATGACGTTACAACTGTCTTCATGTTGACTACCGAACCATGGCGATTTGACAATCTCAACAGAGTCTAAAATTCGACATGCCCGGACGCGCCGGCACCCAGAAAATCTTCTTTGGTAACTCAATAGGTCACTTCGTTCTTGGAATACGGATTCTTGAAAGCATTCTCAGTCGCTGCCGTTATTTGATCCTAAAGGAAATCATTAAATTTGAGTGTTCGAAGGACATGACGGAACCTACTTCTCTTTGATCAGCTTTTTCTTGACACTCCAAGTTTCCATCAGTCTGAATCACTCGCCTCCCGCGATTGAATATCCAGACGATAGGATTGGTGATGAACACAATAGCGTTCGAAAACCATTGTCGGTGGAACTCACCTCGACTCAGGGATAGTTGGAGACTGAGGCAGAAGTTGAGCTGTACAGAATGATACGCTTACCTAGTTGAATTGTAGGTAGAGAACACAGCCGGATCAGACTTGTTAGAGTAGGATTGCTGTATTTCTGCAAGAAATAGGTAAGCAGAAGGTTGACATTTCCACTTCTGTTGAATCATTGAGGCCGTATATCACGTGTCCCTCACTAATGGGCCGAGCTTCGAAAAGCTGTCTTACCATCACCACACCTCGTTCACAAAACATCCCAATTGACAGCCCTCGACATCAGGAAAGATGCAGAAGGTCATACAACGTACCATAATGGCCGAGAAGCAAGCCGCCCGTCGGCTTGCGAAGCGAAGGTCCATCTTCAAGCTCCAGCAAGAGAAAACAAATAGAGAGCAATACAACATGAGTCGATCCATTGAAATCCAAGACGTCAAAGCAGCTACTCTAGCCCGGCGGGAGGACTGGGAGATGGGCCCTCTGGCACCGAAAAGAGATGTTGGATTAAAGAAAGATACATGGGGTGCAATCGACAGTCAGAGATTGCGCGGAAGGGTATGGTCGTTAGAGAAGAGAAAGGAGATCCTGAAACCATGGGGTGGAGAGACGTGGCTGAATCTTGCGAAGGGGGATCGAGTGGTTATGTTAGAGGGACGAGAGAAGGGGATGATTGCGGAGGTGAAGAGCATTGACTTGGAGAGGTGTCAGGTTACGCTCGACGGTGCTAATATGGTAAGTTTCGGTAAATGACGGTTGACTAGACGACCCGAATGCTGACACTTGTAAACAGGTTGATGTACGAATCCCAGCATACATGATACAAGGAAATGATGAAGATAAACGACTATTCCGTCCCATGGAGCAACCGGTCGATATCAGCACCGTCCGTCTGGTCTATCCTTTACAGAAACAAGGAGAGGAAGTCAAAGATGTGATAGTCAAGAACATAAAAGGAAAGCCCACAAGGGAGGAGCTGATCAACTACCGTATGACTGGTAAGGCAGAGCACAGGAGATACGTAGCCGGTACCAAAATCGAACTTCCTTGGCCGAGAAAAGAAGATGAAGACTTTAAAGACCACCCTGAGGACACCTTACGCATAGACGTCGAGCTACCGACTTTTATACCAACGCTCCTACGCCCCCCATTTCCATCGAGCGTTATAGATGAGTTGCGCAACAAGTTCTCGGCTTTCAGAACCCGCCATAATCCGGAGTATATTGCAGCGAAAATGCAGGAAGATAAAGAGAAGGAGGCAAAGAAAATTCAGATCAAGCAGATGAGGACGCCGCTGAATGAAATCAACAGACAGGAGAGGAGGTTGAAGAAGAAGATGGGCAAGAAGCAGGTATTGACGCCAGAGATGCTGCAGAAGCTGGGAGCTATCATGGCTCAGAAGAAAGCGCTGCATGAGAAGGTCACAGCGGTGCAGCAAGGGCGGGAGCCGGTCGCTGCGTGACATGTATGAATATTTATACAGGATGTTATATACCTGGGCATTGTTGGCGTTTACCTCATATACTGGTACCAAGAGGATATGTAGACCAGACTGCCTATGTTTTAATATTGTACTATTTGGATGATCTATCTGCCTCTTGTTGATGGGCCACTGTGTGGTTGAAAGCTGCACGGTGGCATGGGTTTTCAATTCGGAACTCGTCCAACCAGACTGTCTCACGACTTTACAAGCCAGAGCCATGGTTTCCTGTTTGTGAATTGGTCAAGTGACCTCAAAGTCTCTCAATGAAGTGATTATAATCCGCGTTAGTCTAGGCAAACTTCTAGAGAAGCTTTCAGGAACAATCGGACGAATCATTGGCATACTGCTTAAGCGCTACCCTGGATTCCGGGTTGAGACGCGCATAAAAGGCTACAATCAGACTCTTGTCGACAAAAACCTATGTCTTGTTGGTATTGAAGATGGTATCAAGCATCTACATGGGCTGGGCTATGCACGCAATGCCCTCAATCCTCGGAACATCATGTTTGATGAGCAAGATAGACCTGTGATAATCAACACGGGATCTGCAAAATGATTTGGGAATGAATTGTTTCAGACAAGCTCACCAGAGTGGAATTATGAGGTCAAGATCTGAAGTTCAGAGGCTGGCTGTTGATCCAAAGAGGAGAGGGGTTCAAGACACACGAGTAGCAGCAGCTTGACGAGTTTCTTATCTATCATGTCTTGTTCAGAGAAGTCCGTGGGCTAGGATGAATCGCTTGACATTGGAGTGTCTAAATTGGACCTGGTGATGGTCATAAACGTTAACTAATTGAATACCAAATCGACATATCCTTATATTTACTCATGTGAGAGGAAGGTCTCGACAAGGTGACATCGACACCTAGTCGAGAAAAGACGAAGCCTACCACTGTAGGTCGAACGATCCAGTCCACCACTCAAAGCCGGCAGCATGTTTCCATAGAAGCCATATCTTCGACCCAGTGACTACTTCTTTCGTCTACCTTTGAAGTTCTTATCCTTCCAAAGTCATTTCTGTTCCTTTTTCTAGCTTGTTGGCTGGATAACTCCAGATCCGCTATTAACGCTGCTCACTGTGTCTGCTTTGCAGGATTTTCATAGGCATCGGACACAGGATACTCAAGAGACAGACGGTCCTTTTGAGAACTAGATGGCTTCATCTGCCGAGCGGCCGTTTTAGTATCGCCCCCCTAGCTTGTCGGCTGGATAAGTTCAGCTCTACTATTGAGACCGCTCACTATGTTTGGCCTTTCAGAATTCCTGTAAGTATTCTATACGGCATATTCAAGCAAGAGAGCATCCGGTCGGGAAGTAGACGGATTCCCCTCCCACGAACGACTTGCAGAACTTCCGCAGGTATCCCTAGGGAAGTCTCCTTTCCACCATTCCGATTTCGGACATTATGGACTCTCACAGTCCGTTCTGTAATAAGTGAATGGAGTTATCTCACACATCTGAGTGTACTGGTGCCAGGAGCTGACGGATTTCCAATGTCGAAAACACCTACCCGCGATATCAGTGGTCAGCCACAAGTCGATTTGCACTTCGAGCTGAATTACCGCATCTGTGAAATCTCGCTTGGCTAGCCATAGGCATCACCAAATGTCTGTTGGTTGACTATCGACGGGCGGCTAAGTTTCGTGGTAGCAGCAGATTTTGAGGAAGCTCTGACGTTCGACACAACTAGTGGCTTGCCAAGCTGTTTGCGAGCAACACTGGACTGGTAGTGGCCATCTGTACGGTACTACGTGAAAGGCTGAATTAGCAGTAGCGTAAATAATGTTAGAATGTAGGTAAGTCTCATTATCTGAAGCGTTGAGACGTCTCCAGGATAACGAGGAACAAGATTTGTATATTTCGGACTAGTTCCCTAGTAGCGCGAGCCTCTCAAATATTTTAACGACTCGGACCTCTTTCTTTTTCGTCGCAGCCTGAATACTTTCCTGCAAGACCGCATCGCCACCACTTGCTCGCCACTCCTCTCCTTCACCCTCACCTTCTGGCTCGGCCACCTCTCCGGTCTGGAAGACTTCCGGCACACAAGCAATGCACATCTCGACTACCTCTGCCAGACTACCCTCAACAGCCCTCGCACGCTCCCACATCCCTCGTCTCACCAAGCCAGCAGTCAGGCGTTCAATCTCTCCTCTCACACTCTCAATGCGATCAATCAGACGGCCAACACTGGCAACCAAATATTCTTCTTCATAGACACTACCTTTCTTACCGCGAGCTCGTTTCCGCTCTTCTCGCTTACGGTTCTTAGAAGTGGCTCGCGATACGCCAGTTCCAGCTGTACCGAGCGATTTACCTTGACTACCCTTTCCAGTGTAACGAGTGAATAGACTGCGATTCGTACTCAGACGTGATGAGGCAGCTACGCTAACATCGTCAGGTATCTCGCCATCACCGCCGCGCTCACCCTCATAGAAAGCCAGTGGGTCATTGAGGGCTTTGATCCTCAGTTCTCTAATTCTCGGGACCTGTGCTAACAGCTGTGCCTTACATTCCGCTAGCAGCTCGGTTGATGAAGCAAGTGCGTCACCAAGGCCAGGATCAACCACTGTCACCAACAGGTCAGACATCTTCTTCAAAGCGCAGGTGTGCATTGCATCGGCAAAGAAGTAGCCTTTGCACAGCGTCCTGATCGCTGTTTCGGGAGATGAGAGATAGTCTGACTGAACAGAGGCGGCGGAGAAGTAGTCTTTACTTTCAAGGAGAGCGTCGTAAAGAGAGATGGCGAGTGAATTGAGAGCAGAATCGGAGAGAGCAGGGGTTTGGGAAAGAGCGCAAAAGAGTGTTTCGCGCCATTGAGAGGGCCCAGACGATAGATATGCCGACGTTGCTTTAGCATAGCTTTGAAGTGATTCATAGGCTAGTGCAGCTTCTTTGAAGTTTGACTTGCTTTCGAGGTGCGCAGCATAATGAGCTGTAAGCTGCGCGTGTTCAGTAGGATTGTAGCGATATAATCCGAGTGCGAATTTGTATAGCGAATGCTTCTGCGTGTAATTCTTCAGTTCGTCGAATGCTTTGAGTGTGTGGAGATGGGTGAGTGCTTTAGTGTGACGGGACAAGCAGTCATCGATTGCGAAACGACGTCGGAGGTCAGGCATCTCTTGTAGGTTCTGCATAAATGGAAGGTATTCTCGGGGATCTTTTTGAGACTGCTGCGCTACGAGAAGAGCTAGATCGAGGTTGTAAAGTCCGAGAGCGTTGTCGTATAGTTTGTTAACATCGGCAAGGAAACATATGTGCGCGACGGCTTTGTCGGCCAGGGTAGGCGAGTCTTGCATTAGCTGGGCGACGACAAGAAGACCATCATCGAGGGCAGGTGGAGCTTTGCAGACGTTTGCTGTGATGATGTTTTGAAGATTTGTAGAAGTACGAGACTTCAACACTTCAAGAAAGGCATCGCAAATCTTGTTCACTTTTGAAGAAGTTGACTAACAAATTAGCGTCGAATGTGAGATACGAATGCAATGACTTACGAGACCTACCTCTTGCGACACGGTCGGCTGTGCCCTTTTGACAGCAGCTTCCCCATTAACTTGTGGTTCCGAAACTCGAGTCTCATTATACATTGTCTGAGTAACGTCTTCTTCTCCAAGTGATGAGAGGAACAGATCGATGTAGGATATCTTCTTGACCTGGTCGATGAAGAGGGGAACATTGGCTAAGAATTGCTCCGGTGCATGATCATATAAGATATTCATGTCCACTCTCTGTGTTCTGCAGTTGGTAAACGCCCTTCGATAGTTCTTCTCTTCGATTAGTGTGCGAATACCTGATATTACCATTGCACGTGGAAAGATAGTCTCGAGGTTTCCTCTTGGCATCTGTAGTATTAAACTAGCCGTCGTAGGTATGGCAGTCACCAGCCGAGCTCCACGTTCGATACTGCGACATCTCTCGTCCTTCTCCGGGTCATCAGGTGGTATCTCAAGATCTGAAGGCAATTAGCAAGTGATTGAAATGAAGTTAAGACTGAATTTCCTACCATCGACATTGGTTATGTGAACGAACTTGATCAAGTGGGCGGTGGTCGTGAATATGAGATGTGCAGGGGTGACCAGGAAAGAAGTACAATTCTTAACCAGAAGGCGAGAATTGGCATATAAGCTGCCATTTGTAGACATTCCAAAGGCAATTTGCGAGTCCCTGAATGATACGATTTCGATCCAAGGTAGTGCCATGGGGAACCCACAGTGTGACAGTGATTCAAATATGGTAGAGAGACTATGAACAGCACCGGAGACGTCTTGTGCAAAGGGTTGAGCTACTCCGTTAAATGCAAAGCTAGACACAGATGAGATAGCATGACTGTGCAAATCTAGCTGAGATAGCTCCACTAGCCTGCCAGTATATTCATCGGTACCGATTTTGCTCGCGAGTGACTTTTGGCCATCCGAGCTAAGAACAATTACACTAGTGCTCCCTGAGAAGGCGATTTGCTGAGGGTATTCTAGTGCGAATCCAGACGTAGCAAATGTAAAGCGACCAGTCAATTCTGTCAGCGGGCTAGCAGCGGAATTACTTTTCCATCCGAACAAAGCGACACCTGTGTGATGCAAGACCGCTATTACAGTGTTGTCCAAATTGATAGCCACGTCGATAATGTTTGAGTCTACCGAAATATCATGCAACGACATCGGCGGAGGAACATTTGCTGAGCGGAAAGGGGTCACCATCAAGATATGACCATCGATGACAGCGACGACTCCTTGGTCTTTTGGCGGTGCTGTAGAGCCACGTGCAGTTACGAAGATGTATTCTAGAAGATCGAGAGACTCTGAAATTTCGTAAGTACCGTGCAAGAGGGATTCCGTTCTCGAGGGATATACCTGAAGATGTGACCGCAATTCGCAAAGTTTTCTCAGGATGCCAGATAAGTGGCTGGCCTTTAGGCAAAGGTGAAGAACCTTTCCGTAGCTCTTGTTTGAGATACCAGTGATAGTTACCCGTTGTCCAAAGCTGGGTGCAGTCGGACATTACCACTGCCAATACAGTGGAGTCAGAATTCCATGCTAGACCAATACTCTGGGATATCAGCAATTGCTCAGGGGTCAATCGAAGGCTAAACTGTCCGTGTCGTAAACCATTTCTCTCGAAGAACACAACATCAATGCGTTCAGCAAATCTTTGGATTCCAGCTATGAGATTTCCAGCTGGCCGCCAACTTAGCGCTCCTTCCAAGCCATCAACAGGTTCGCTGACGCTATCCAGCACTCCATCTCGAGAATAAACTCGTATCAGGCGTCTGATTCCTGCCTGTATAGTGGAGACAGCAAGATATGCGCCATCACCTCTCCAGCTGATACTGGCGCTCGAGTCATCGTTTGGACTCTGAACACCATCATCAATTTTCTCGGGGATGGTTGGATCACGCAAAGCCTTCGCGCCCTTTCCCTTGAACTGTGTTTCCTTTTTACCCCAACCAACAGACACATGACTCGAGGCCTTGAGATCCTCGGAGGTCATGGTGATGTCTGTAATGCCTTCGAAGCTTCTGCTCATGAAAACAACAGTATCGGCCTCCGTGGTAATGGCAAGAAGTTCCTCATCAGGTGACCATTTGGCAGCAGTAATGCCAACATCTACCGAGCCAACTATCTCAATCTTATCCTCGCCGGGCATAGTGTCTTCTCTGACAACGACAATATCCCCCCCAGCGAGAACGAGACATGCCGTTAGACTGTCACTAAAGTAGTGAAGACTCAGGACTAGGTCACAGTCCAAGTCTAGATTTGGACACGGAGCATCCCAAGATGTAATGACTGTATGTATGCTAGTATATGTCAGATTGGATCGCCTCAAAGTGTGAGGAAATAGTTACTGTTTTCCTGATGTGGTATCGACTCTTACAAGTTCTACTAGAGAATTGTCTGGGGTTGGACCTATGGTACATATGATAGAGTCATTGGCAAGGTCCCATGTTGATGCTGTGAGAGGTCTTCCTTGGAATTGAGAAGGAGGGGACCATTTCCCGGTCTTTACATTCCTGAGATTCCTCATGTTTTCCGAAGTTCAAGAACACGACCTCTGCAGTCTACGAAGTTCCTGAACGTGAAAGTTTTCGGGCGCAGATTCCGTATGCCGTCGATCAATTTGCACAGCTCGACGGACACGTTTCAATTCACCCCTCCCATATATATCGAAGCGACTGAGAATGATAGACACAATTATTTCAGCCTCTAGATGAACTTTTACGAATATATCCTTCTTGATATTTTTTTGAACATCAGAAATAATTTAGTAATAGATTCACACCTCGATGTGATAGAAGAATATACCAAGACATTGCAACTCCTGCTTTCTCCGCAACAACACAGACTCGGTAACTAACTACCTAGGACCTCACAATCACACCTCTTAAACAGCGTAGCTATGGACGTAGAACGCACCAACTTAAATCATCTCAGTCTAGCTCCCTTGACGCCTCGATTACCACACACAGACCACAGCGATCTCCCAGGACAACACCATGTTTCCTATATTGAAGGCCGCTCTGCACCTACAACTCCTTCGATCTTGTCACGATCATTCTCACGAGTGTCTATGCGAAGACCGCTGGCCAATACCGGTCTGCCGAAGAGCAAATCGAGCGTACAGCTTGTACCACCAAAACAATCTCGGTCTGGAGCTACAACTCCCAAATCACGCAGAGGAGTAACCAGAGAGGAGTTGAGCCTCAGTACGTTTGCTCCGAAAGACAGGAGTGGTTCAGATTGGCTTTTACGAGCCGGTACCGCTCTCTCGGCTTCATCTCGCGAATCGAAGGGGCAGGCATGGCTGGTATCCAGGGCAAGCTCTACAAGCCTGAGTCGACAGGGCAATGCCACAGATGACGAGGAATTGGAACAAGAGCTTGCAGATATAAGGCCATATAGTAGTCGAAGAGGGAGCGCAGCTATAATCGACCTGAATGCAGATGATGAGTTCTCGCTTGCTACTGCCAGAAGAAGCACGAGTTTCGAGGTTGGATCCCGGCCTGGGAGTCGTGTACCCAGTCGGTATGGAAGCCGAGTACAGAGCAGAAGAGGAAGTCGGTCACTTTTACCCACACCAGCATCAGAGAGGGAGAATTATTTCAGTGTTAGGGATATCTCCCAAGATCATTTCATGGCAGAGCCGGACTTCATTGGCGCAGATGAAGAACAAGTTGTTGAAGAGGATGAGAGCGATGATGACGAGGTTGTTGTACGAACACTCACAAGAGCAAATGGTCTTGGTGTTTCAGGATGGTTTGAGAGGATGCTGGGCTGGTCCTTGTTTCCTGTCGACGAAGACGGCGAAGCAACAGACTCGGAATTTCTGGATGAGAAGCAGAGCGACTCTGAACGGTCAGCTAGCTCGATCAGGAACGATGTAAGTGCGTTGCATGACGTGCCGATGACGATCCCGCCTCTGAAAGATGGCGAGGCGGATGGATGGAAAGATGCTGTATGGCTCCTGAGTGTTGCTAGCAAGGTTATATTCTGAAGACGTAGGTGATGACTGTCTTGGTCAATACGATTACTGTCGCCTGCAGCTTTGATCTGTCATTGAATCGTATGCCATGCCAAGTACTCGATGAAAGCTCAGTTCTAAAAGCCCTTGTGCAGCCTTGTCTACTATAACCATAATCAGTTATGGAAAGTTTTGTTTGGCACAATCACCCCATGAATAGCCTGATCGTGGGACGATGATTTGCTTGTTCCAATTGGAGATGGTGCATCAGGCGCCAACAAGGCATTGCTGTTCATTTCTAGACGCCTTGATGCCCCATCGCTTCATCGGACGCCCGCTTCTTCTAGTCTAAAGATATTGTGTACAGAAGATCAGCAACTTTCTAAATCCCCATAGTATCATGCTCTTTAGTCTGCAGTAATCATTAGCGCCAAAGGCCCTGTCTCCCTACTTTGAGCATACCGACTTTGAAGCATATTGAGAGTCTGCACAGCTAGCACACGATGATTCATGGGTTTCCTGCTGTTATCTGGAGCAAAATCTAACCACAGTAGTACAACTGCATTTACAAATGACGATGATGGTCTCTCTGGCCGTGATGCCACTAAACAGTGGATATGTAAGTATAGCACTAAATCCCCTGGACGGGCTGTGCCATATATCTGGACGGTGACTATTGGCCCGGATGAAACGAATCCCCACGACTTCTAGCGACGATGTACTCAAGCACGCCTCCAGCTAAGCAGGCCTACCAGTCAGTGTTAGTATGGAATAGTATCGGTAAACTAGATAGTGGGAAGATGAACAAGGCTTTAGGTAAGTTTTTCGCATGTCCTTGCTACAGGGCTACGCGTGTTAATCTATTTATTATTGCTTGAAGGCATTGCATATAGCGTTAAATTAGTGTATGAATGAACGAAATTGTGTTAAGCGTCTTACAGAGAATCTGTGTGCGCTGATCATGACTAATCTCGAACCCTAATGGTCCGAGGCTCTAAGTATACCCAGGGAAAAGCCGCCT